>NW_006499969.1:3494523-3522488 GCF_000471905.2 Amborella trichopoda | reverse complement strand
TATAAGAAGAAGATGCCATCTCTTCTGATAACCTCTCATATGGAACATTCTGTTAATTGGAAGCTCACAATTGGTGAACCTCCGTGTACTTCTATTAAGAAAGATGTTCCCTGGATATCAAACTTCACTAAAGAAGGCCTAAATAAAAAGAATTCTAAGATACATTAAGGGAACAAAAGATCTAAAATTGTGTTTTCAAGCAGATAAGCTTGAAGTTATAAGATATTTAGATGCATATTTTATTGGGGATAAGGATGATAGTAAGTCCACCTCAAGAGAAGGAAATATTTGATCCATACTTGGCTCATTGCTAGGTGCGATTTAATGCAATTGGCTTTGCTTCATTTGACACTTATGGCTTTCTTAAAAGATTAGAAAGCAGTAAAAAGAATTCTACGATACATTAAGGGAACAAAACATCTAAAATTGTGTTTTCAAGCAGATAAGTTTGAAATTATAAGATATTTAGATGCATATTTTACTAGGGATAAGGATAATAGTAAGCCCACCTCAAGACATATTTTCCTCTTTGGAGGAGCAGTTGTTTCTTGGTCTAGCAAGAAACAAGGGTGTGTAGCTAGGTACACACAAGATGCTGAATACATTGAATGTAGCACTGCTTGTACTTTTGCGTTTGGATAAAGCGCTTCATAGATAACTTGAAGCTGCAAATAATCGACAGACCGATCCAAATATTTTGTGATAATCAAGCCACAATTAAATTAATTCAAAGTGAAGAAAATAGCTCCAAATGAAGACATATAGATATCCAATATCACTACATTTATGATGTAGTTGAGAAAGGTGAAGTAATTGTTAGTTACTTGCCCTCATCAGATATGATCGCTGATCCATTAACAAAAGGTCTAAGTGTTGAACTACTGTCTAAGCACACTAGTTTAATGAGACTTAAAAATATTTAAGTCGGTCAGTTTTCATGAGTGACAAATCCGCATTAGCATGAAAATCCTCATGATAGAAGTTTGTTATAAGAGGCATATTCGCAAAAATATGAGAAAAACCTTATGACAAGATATTTGTTTAAAGGTCATACTTAAAAATAAGAGTATGCATGTGACTTATTATGCTCGGTTGTCATAGCCAAGTGGGAGATGTTGACACGTATGGCTATGAGGCCTTACGTGTCTTAGCCTACAATGTAAGAATCTAATATATCCAACGGTCATATGGTCCAACGTTCATATGATCGTAACCCATCATTTTTCTCAGAGACCCATTAGAGATTAGGGAACGCTTTTCTCCCTATAAAATGGGAAGCCAGAGAGATGATGCGTATAATAAGAAAAAGGTGTACATCTCTCCAAAAGTGAAGGGATAGAAAATTCGAACTCTGCGATCATCAGTCTCACGATACCATCTTATATATGTTTCATCAATATTTACTAACAAAAGTCCCACATGGGCGATTAGACAAAACCAAGAAGGTAATTAGATTGATTGATACCTATTCCCAAATATCATATGAGAATATTGCATCCTGAAAATCAAATAAAGGAACATGTAAGATCACATGAACAATTGAAATATCAAAATCAAATAAACACTTTGAACAAATAAACGATTGAGAGAGAAAAAATAAATAAGCGATGAGAGAGAGAGATGTTCTAGGGGGCTTACATATTATCGTTTTATGCCCAAATTTTAGGATAAATAAGAGCTTACTTAGAATACAGATATGGGAAATAGAAAGATATTCGCATAAACATATCTCCCACATTCTAAACTCAATCCAATAGACTCTATCTATCGCTATCTCTATCTCTGATTAGGATATGGAAATAAAAAATGTAGTATGTTTAGATAAAGAATGATTTTGCCCAACTTTTAAGATAAATAAGAACTTATTTAGATTAGAGATATGGGAAATAGAAACATATTCACGTAGACCTATCTCCCACATTGTAAACTCGATCCAATAGACTCTATCTATCTCGATATAGAAATAAAAATTGTAGTATGTTTAGATAAGGAGTGATTTTGCCCAACCTTTAGGATAAATAGGAGTTTACTTAGATTAGAGATATGGAAAATAAAAACATATTCACATAGACCTTTCCCACATTCTAAACTCGATCCGATAGACTCTCTCTATCTCTAATTGAGATAGAAATAAAAAATATAACATATTTAGGGTCTGTTTGATAGCATGCTAATATCCTAATATTTCAGAATAATGTAAAATATTTCATGATCTTAATTATGTTAGTTTGTATGTCATGTTTGATAGGTTCAAACTATATCTGTTAATATCCAAGTAACTCCCAAATATCAAAATCCTTAATAATTCCATTATGAGTTGAATATTTGAAGTTTCAATTTCTCTGTTTAAAATTTTTACTTCTCTCTCATCCACTTAGTCTCTCTCACAACAGAGACAACACCTCTCTCTCTGGCATGTGAGCCTAGATGGAAGAAGGCTTGTCTAGCTCTGTTTTTCATGAGCCTTAGAAGACAAATTAATTTAGAGCAGGGCCATGTGAGCAAAAGAATCCACCATTGAAGAAACTACTTAGAGCTTGAATGGCTTTGAATGGCCCTGTCTCTCCTTCTTTGTACTTTTTGAGGAACTATTTCTCTCTCTCTCACTCTAAAAAAATGGAAGACACACTTTCGTGGCTTGTAGCTGCTGGAAAACTTCGCTACATGATTGACAGAGTAGTCGGAGTTTTGGAGACAAATAAACCGGAAGCAAAGACTGTCCTTTATCAGGCAAACATCAAGCAGCGAGTGATTGACCATTCGATGACTATGTTGTTTTGTTTGTTCTACTTGTTGAGTTGCTGATTTTTGTTATTTTGTTTCAATAGAAAGTAGATGAAGAATCGGTGTTTAGGTTTTTCAAATGGTATAAAAAAGAAAAGAGGGTAAAATGGCAGAAGACAACAAGTTGCTAGATGAGGTTTATAGGGAAGGGTTTTGGTTCGTAATCTTTCTAACAAATAATTCTTTTAAGAGGTACATACTATGGATTTCGACGATCAGAGAAAATACAATAAGACAGCCAAACATGCACAAAAAAAGCACATGTCAAGATATTGTAAAATCTAAATATATAAAATGGAAGGCAGTGCCTTTATTCAAATTTTTTAGATTTTGAATATGTAAATCCTGTTTTGTCAAATATACCTTTAGGCAAGAAAAATTGTTCCATGCAAGCCGGACCGCATTTCTACAATATGCAATTCAAAGGTATAAAGCATCCATCTTTAAGATGGATGTAAATAGGTGGTCCATCTAAAAATAAGTATAACTAACTGTCCAAATGTTTTACTTATATAATTATTATTTTTAGTTTATAATTTTTTTTTTTCATATTCGTGATCTCTATATTAAAAATTAAATATTCTCTAAAAATTACGACCAAATTATTTTTAAAAAATATAAGAAATGCTGATGTAGGCCCTCTAGTTTATACCTACATATAGGCCCAATGGCCCAGATTCAATAAGAGTTGATCCAATAATCACGATTGCATTTTGTATTTAAACTTTAATTTTTTTTTATAAATCTAAATCATTTGAAATTTTGGGTGTGTGTTATTTAAAAATATTAAAATCTAATAAAAATATCAAAAAATAATTTTGTGAAAAATAAATTAACAAAATATATCTATAATATTTCAAAGGTATTTTGGTCAATTTATATTTATGAATTATTTTTTTAATATTTTTATTATGCACGTTGATGAGAAGAATTGACGGCTAAAATTTGACATGATTAAATTTATAGAAAAAAATTAAAAATAAAATACAAATAGTACGTACCAAAATTGAATCCGGCTAAAAAAATATATTTATTGCCAAGCGGCATTTCTACGGCATCCGTACCGCATGGAAACCCGGTGCTTCAGGTAAAGGATTAATTTGGCTTATTAATATAATTTAGATAGAGCCTCAATGGAGTACGGGTCCGACGGTCCTCTTCGTAGTAGGGTTTCCTATTTATTTGCTCACACGCCCGTTTCTAGGGCTTGTCGAACCCAAACCTTCCTTTTTCTATTTGCAGAGATGAGGCCGATTTTGATGAAAGGCCATGAAAGGCCCCTAACCTTCCTCAAATACAACAGAGAGGGGGACCTGCTCTTCTCCTGTGCAAAGGATCACACTCCTACTGTCTGGTTCGCTGATAATGGAGAGAGACTCGGCACTTACAAGGGCCACAATGGTGCAGTTTGGTGCTGTGACGTTTCCAGTAAGCTTCAACCATCCATATCGATGTTCTCGTTATATTATCCTTCTTTTCATTTTTTCCTTTTCTTTTTTTTGGCCCTGGCTCAATGAAGAATGTGTTTCGTGTTTCCCTTTTAGCTGGATTATCCCTAAAATACTGTTTTTAATGGTTTTTGTGGTATTGTTAAGTTAGCTCTCTGGGATTAGTTGTTCATGAAATCGCCGATTTTCTGAATTTAATCATACATTCATGTATTTTTGGAGCAGCTGATTTTTTTATAGTTTCTATAGCTTCAGAACTTCTATTGTGACATCAGTTGGTTACTTTGGAGTGCCCTTGTCATGATTACTTTAATACTCTGCTGGTGTTTCTCTAAATGGTTTGGTGGAATTGCCTTGCCTTTCGTATAGACTGGTTGTTCTCTTTGAATGGTTGGGCACTTATGGTTTCTCTTCACATACATGCAATGTTCGACTTCCAGTCTATGCCTTTTGAACTACTCACTAATCGGATCGTGTTTAATTTGGGATGTCTTGATTCTTGAGCTTTTGTGATATTTTTTACCCATGAGAGAAGGGTTCGTGATGCCTTTGATTTTCTCTAGAATGTGCATCACAATGGTGTTTCACACTCACATATTGGATTTGGTTGGAAATTCGAGATTGGAGGCAATATTTTTTTTTTTTTTTCTATTATTGAGAATAGGGGGAACTTGTTTAGGTTTCACGCTTGTTTTTTGTTGGGTCTGACCACTTTGGGGAATTTCGTATTTTGTGAACAGGGGATTCCATGCGTCTTATTACTGGCAGTGCAGACCAGACTGCAAAGTTATGGAATGTTGAGACTGGTGCTCAACTGTACTCATTTAACTTTGATTCACCAGCAAGAGCAGTAGACTTTGCGGAAGGTGATAAGCTGGCTGTAATCACAACTGATCCATTCATGGAGCTGCCCTCTGCCATCCATGTTAAACGGATTTCTAGAGACCCTAGCCAGCGTATGTATCTCTTTGTGTTGTTAAATTTATATATGTTGTGTTTATAGTCCTTTTACTTGTTATAAAAGCCTGATAATTCACTTGAAGGTCCTTTTTTTTTTATTGTTTTAATTTTGGGTTAAAGTTCTCTTTCATTTCCCCATTGCAAGTTATGTTTTTTAGTTTCAGTTTATTACATTCTCAATTATAAACTTATGAGGAATGAAAGCCTTTATTTTTGTTGTTGGGCATTTAAGATTGGTCCAATGGGTTCTTATATGTCGATTGATGAAATAAGAATAATTAGACATATATCGTTACTGAATAACGAGTGCTCTCATATCTAGTGATGAATGTATAGTAATTTTTTCAATGCATTTGGCCTCATCCTCAATCTCTGCTTTAACGCCATGAAGATTATTTCATGGAACATCAGAGGTCTGGGACACCTTTCCAAAAGAAAGGCGGTCAGAGACCTAACATAGAAACATTGGCCTTCTCTACTTGCCCTAATGGAGACCAAGCTTCCAGAACCAAATCTTTGCTTTGTTAGACAAGTCTGGGGAAGGGCGCCCTGCTAATGGTTGGCAAAATCTTCACAGGGAGCATCGGGAGGGGTTTGGTTCATTTGGAACCCACTCTCTAAAATCCTCCCTTGTAGGGGAATTTTCAGTCACTGTCTCTCTGATTCGAAACAATGACGGTCTACCATGGAAGTTCACTGCTGTATATGGCCCAAGTTCTTCCTCTGTAAGATCTCTTCTTTGAGAGGAATTGGACCGGGTAGCTATTGCACCTCATCCAATATTGTGTATAGGAGGGGATTTTAACATCACTAGATGGTCTCATGAACGGAACCACAACCCATCTATATGTCTAGTGGTATGTTTGCCTTTTTAGACTTCATCTTCAGGAATGATCTCCTGGACATTCTGCTCCAAGGAAATCGATTCACTTGATCCAGCCACTCCACTGAACCCGCCCTATCCAAACTCGACAGATTCCTCCTTTCCACCCAGTGGGATGAGAGCTTCCTTGGCTCTCATGCGGCGGCTCTCCCCAAGCATGTGTCATATCATTGCCCCATCATGATTGACACCCTTCCAACCCCCAGGGGCCCAAAGCCTTTCAGATTTGAATTGGCATGGCTCCAAGAGGAATCCTTGTCCTCACTCCTTCCTAACTGGTGGAATTCTTTGTCCAATTGGGTCGCTAGAAGAGCAGGGTACAGGTTACAATCGAAGCTCCAACTCCTCAAAGCTTCTCTTAAGGAATGGAGCAAATCAGTCCGTTGCAATTTCACACAAACTAAAAGCTCCCTCCTTAATACCATTAAGGATTTAGACATGCTAGAAGAAACTAGACCCCTTGCAGTCTCTGAAGCCTCCCAAAGGTCTTCTGCCAAACTAGAATACCAATCTGTACTTAGGAAAGAGGAAATCTATTGGTACCAGAGGTCAAGAATTAGGTGGTTGAAATGCGGTGATCTGAATACAAGCTTCTTAAGCTTCTCTTAAGGAATGGAGGAAATCGGTCTGTTGCAATTTCACACAAACTAAAAGCTCCCTCCTTAATACCATTAAGGATTTAGACACACTAGAAGAAACTAGACCCCTTGCAGTCTCTGAAGCCTACCAAAGGTCTTTTGCCAAACTAGAATACCAATCTGTACTTAGGAAAGAGGAAATCTACTGGTACCAGAGGTCAAGAACTTGGTGGTTGAAATCCGGTGAGCTGAATACAGGCTTCTTCCATAGGATCGCCAACTGTCGCAGGAGGCAGAACACAATTTTCGTCCTTAAAGATGGGGATAACTACCTCACTGAATCAGCCAGCATAGAAAGAGCAATCTTACATTATTTCCAAGTCCTTTACTCGGACCCCCAGGTCTGAAGGCCCCACATGTCTGACTTGGACTTTTTATCCCTCCTGACCGAGAAGGCGCTCTGGATAGAAAGGTCGTTCACCGAGGAGGAAATATTCAAAGCTGTCAAGGAGTTGCCCAATGATAAAGCTCTGGGGCCTGATGGCTTTTTGGTAGCTCCCTTTCAAAGATTCTGGGAATTGTTTTGGCAAGATTTCCTAAGCTTTTTTGAGGAATTTTCCACAGAGGCATCTTGCATAAAGCCCTTAATGCTACCTTTATTGCTCTAGTGCCTAAGAAAGAAGGGGCAGAGGACATTTCTGATTTCCGACCTATTAGCCTCTTAAACTCTTCATACAAAATCCTTGTCAAAGTGCTCGCCTCGTGACTATAATAGGTCCTACCATTAGTTATCTCCCAATCCCAAACGACATTCATCAAAGGAAGGCAAATACTTGACGGGCCACTGGTGGCCCATGAGTGCTTACACTCACGCCACAAATCCAAGAAACTTGGTCTGATATTTAAAATTGACTAGGAAAAGGCATACAACCATGTTGATTGGGCTATCCTTGAAGAAACCATGAAGAGAATGGGTCTCCAAGATAGATGGAGGAAGTGGATGAGAGGCTGTTACTCCCACCCTGACTTCTCCATCCTCATCAACGGAACACCAAAAGGTTTTTTCTCTTCATAGAGAGGTCTACGCCAAGGGGATCCCCTCTCCCCTTTCCAGTTTACCATCTCGGCTGAATGCTTCAGTCGCTCCCTCTCAAGACTGTACCAAGCAGGCCTTTGATCAGGCTTCCAAAGCAGTAGCCATGGCCCAGTAGTATCTCACCTGCAATATGCAAACGATATGCTGGTCTTCTTGGATGCCACTATTGAAGAGACCCAAAATCTCATGTTCTTCCTAAACTGCTTCCAAGTGGCAACAGGATTCAAAGTCAATATGAAAAAATAAAAAATGATGGGAGTTGCGATATCCCCTGCAAAAATCAAAGCTCTTATCCCTAATTGGGGATGCCCAATCAAAGAGCTTCCCACTTCCTTTTTAGGACTCCCATTGGGGCTGGGGAAGCCTAAAAAGAGGCAATGGGTACCCATCATAGATAAGGTTGACAAGCGCCTAGCAGGATGGAAAGGGAGATACCTATCAATGGTAGGACGAGCCACCCTCATCAAAGCTACCCTTGCGAACACCCCAGTATACATGATGTCCCTGTTTCAGATTCCTTGCTCTGTGATAGACCGGCTAGAACAACTAATGCAGAACTTTCTATGGTTTGGCCAGCCAGAGAAAACAAAGTACCACCTAATCCCATGGCACACTATTTGCCTTCCCAAATCTCAAGGGGGTTTAGGGATCAAAATCCTGAGATACCAAAACTTGGCGCTTGTAGGAAAGTGGTGGTGGAGGTTCACAACACAACCAGTCTTTGTGGGCACGGTTCTGCGAACCAAATATCGTACCCATAATGCCTGGCTACCAGATACCCACAAAGCTCCACATGCCTCGGGAGTATGGAACTGCCTCTCTACTGTCCCATCTTCCTTCAAAAAACATACCAGATTCCAAACCAAGGAGGGCGCAAGAATTAAATTTTGGTATGATCTTTGGATAGGACCCTCACCTCTAAAGGACTCCTACCCATCACTGTTTGCATCTGCCACTAACAACGACGCAACTATGGCGGAGGAACTGCTTGTCCTCGATGGTAGAAGGATTTGGAGTCCCACCTTCAGAAGAAGCCTCAATGAGGAGGAAACCTCATCTTTTGCCTCTCTTTTGGCCCTTCTTGATTCCTTCTTTATTCCAATACAAGGGAGGGATACTTTAATTTGGACCCCAGACCCCATTGAATATACTCTATCTCATCCTTTTATAGAAAGCTCGCCCAGCCACCTACTTACCCCCTCGACCCCAAATCAGTGCTTTCGAAGGCTTGGTCCACTATATCCCCCTCCCAAAATCCAGATGTTAAATTGGATTGCTATTACTTAGAAGGCCTTAACTGTGGACCAACTGCAAAAGTGAGGATGCCATTTGGCAAACAGATGTGTAATGTGCTAGGATGATGAAGAAACCAACCCCCATCTTTTCATTCACTGTAGCTTGGCTCATGAACTATGGTCCTTAGTACTGCAATTGTTCGGTTTGTCATGGGTCACTGGTCCATCCCTAAAAGTCCTTTACTCCCATGGACATAGCGGCTCACTGGCCGAAAGCAGGGAAGGCTTTGTGGGGGGCGACAACAGCTGCAACGATTTGGAATATCTGGAGAGAGAGAGAAACCACAGGATTTTTTAGGGACAATTCCATAGCCCCCAAGCATTGTTCCTTAATATCACGACCCAAGTAATTTTCTGGGTATCAAATCATAAATTATTCAAAGGAATTCCAAGCAAATTACTTTCACTCGCATTGGCAAAACATCCTCAGACACAGGCCCAAAAAACCAAAAAGAGCAAATAATTGGCAGCCCCCACCTGAAGGCACCATCAAGCTTAAGTTTGATGGATGCTCATTAGGTTATCCTATCCATGCAGGGGTGGGAGGGATTTTCAGAGACCATAACAGCCAGATCCTTTTTACAGTCTCTGAACACATTGGATACCAGGACTCACATTTTGCGGAAGCATCGGCCCTACTTATGGGCCTTAAATCCTTCAATACAACATGGGGCAACTACTACGGATTGAAGGAGACTCCAAAAACATGATATCTTGGGCTAATGGGACCACGCCTCCACCCTGGTATCTAACCCCTATTTTTGATGAAATTGTTCAACTATGCAGGGATATCGACGCCTCTTGGACGCATATTTGGAGGACGTCAAACGAATTTGCAGACCTACTAGTGAAAGACGGAGCTAGGAAAACTCCGTAGCTCACATGCATCACCTAAGCTACCATAGATATCTCGGGTTTTGGGCCTTAGACTATTCCAATGGCAGCTCTTTTTTGTTCGTTTATCCTTTTTGTACTCTTATTTTCTCTTCATGATGTACATGTGAAGGGCAACTTATAAGCCCGGTCTCCTTTTTTCCTCTTTTCTTTCCTGCTGGACCCTTTCTCATGGTCTTTACTGTCTTGCTCTGTAATGTAACATTTTGCTATGCAATCAAAAGTTAATAATTCTCTCAAAAAAAAAAATTATTGTAGTATTTGGTTCTTGGAATTTTCATTTTACTGATCAATTTCAATCCATCCAAAGGTTCAGTATCTCCTTTGTCACTGGTTTAAAACTCAGCATGTCCTACTTGGACTTATTTGGGTTACTTGGGTTTGGCCAAACATTGGGTCCATTAGTCACCAGTTCTTGAGTTTGTTGTTTATGTTTTTCCATAGACCCTGATAAGTCTTGTTGAGTCTCACCTTAGTTAGTCCGATTGACTCATGCTCCGGCCTTGTTTGGTCCAATGCCTGTGTTTGAGTTTTCAGTCACTGTCCTCCTTCATGGTTTCTTCGAAGCATCTCAAGTATAATATGGGATGAGTAGTGCATGAATTGTTTCAAGGGAGGACTTTGTCTTTCTTTTTCAAATAACCAAATCCAAGAAAAGAAGAGACAATATAAAACAGTATAATATTTTGTCTTCAGATTTCATTTCCAAAAAAATCCTTCTTTACATTGTAATCATCTCTTCATGGAAAAAAATGATTTATTCAAATTCATTGACAAAAAAGTAAAAATTCATTTTCTCAAAAAATAAAGAAATCCTATAAAAAATAGTAAAATTCCAATTTTCTATTTAACAATTTATATATATGGCTATCTAAGTAATAGAAGAAAAATCACACTCATATGTAATTCAGTGTCAAAATAAAACAATTTAGAACTAAACTCGAAACATCAGGATCTTTTTTCTTTTTTATCTTTAGATGTGAGGATCAATTTTTGTTTCAAAATATCATCTTCAATTTAAGAGCCAATAAGCTTCTAAAACCCACTCCGTGCTTCAAGTTTCTCACCATCTATCTATATTACAAATAGAGATTATCAATTTTCATCAGGATCTAAGAGCGCACAATGGAAAGAATATGATACTGGATGGGTTGGGGTCGGGGCATTGGTAGTGTCGGGGGCTGGTGTGTCGACATAATGTCCTTGGCTCCATTCCCACTACTAACACTTAAAAAGAAAGAAAATGATACTAGAGGGGACCTTTTGTATGATGATGAGATGGATACATTCAAGGATTCCAAAAAGATTTTTAATCATATTCGTTCTTTACATTGTAAACATCGCTTCATGGAAAAAATGGTTTATTCAAATTCATGGACCAAATAGTCAAAATCCTTTTCTCAAAAAAAAAAAAGAATCCTCAAAAACATAGTAAAATTCCAATTTGCTACTTAAAAATTTATATTTATGGCTATTTAATTAAGAAAAGAAAAATCACACTTATATGTAATTCAATGTCAAAATAAAACAATTTAGAACTAAACTCGAAACAACAGGTCCCTTTTTCTGTTTTGTCTCTAGATGTGAAGATCAATTTTTATTTCAAAACTATCATTTTCAATTTAAGAGGCAGTAAACTTCTAAAAGCGCTTAGTGCTTCTAGCTTCTCACCATCTCTCTATATTACTGTTGACACCCCATTTTTGGAATTGGTTAATCGTTCCTGAATTCTTGAACCCTAGGGACCACTACAACTTAGTAGACCCTAGTCACCTTCCAGGCATAAAACCCAATACTTAAAATCGACACCCAAAAGTCCTATCCCTTTATATCCCTCTAAAATTTACGAAATTGAGTTAAATATGATTCTAAATTGAAGAAGAGATCATAAGCTTTCTAATGGTCTAAGAATTGTCTGAATCCTATTCACTGTTTGAGAGTTATGGTCTGGACAATATTGTTTATCAAAAATTCCAGAATGGTCCCTGTGGAAATTCTAGAACCCCGTAGAATTTTTTGAAAGCTTCTGAAAGCTATTGTGGTGGGTTTTGACTTTTTGATAAGCATCTGTTCGAACCAAATTTCCCTAGGATAAGTATACATATTTTTAAGATAACTAAAACGATTTTTTAGAATTTTTTATTAATTATCCTTAGCTTACTCCTATTTAAACTCCTTAGCAAATACCAAATCATGCCTGAAAAATACCTAAAAGAAAATTTGGAAATTCCAAAAAAAAGGAGAAAACCCTAATTCCAATAAACCCTTGTTTCTTTAGACCCTAAACCCTACTCCCATGCCTAAACTTTCAACCCTAGAAATTTAGGTGCATAAAACCTAACCTAGATCTAGGCCACTAAACCATAGAAAAGCTAATATCAAGATAAACCTTTCTTAGTCAAATTTCAGCAAATTTCCAATTAAAAGCCAATATCAAATTAAACCTTTCTTCGTTAAATTTGCAGTGTGAAAAGAGAACGCAATGGCGTAAACAATTCGTGGTCTTAATATGGGCCCCAATTCTGGGTTTCAGGTGGCCTACGCAGATTGGCTTGGGCAGGTAAATTTTCCATCTATCTCTTTTTTTTGGTTTTTAGTTATTTAAGATCTGTTTGCATTAAGTTTAGAATTGTTTTTGGTGTAGAAAATCAACTGGCACCCAACAATCTGAGGTGGAAATCAATCTATCGACATTGACTTTTTTTCTTGAGATTGTAATTCGACTGACCCAACAATCTCTACTAATTTTCAATATTTTAACTAGGTTGGAGCTTATATCAGAAAGGGTCTCTTCATTGGAAACTCTTTCGGATTCCCAATATATTAACAAAGACGCCTAGAAGATATTGAAATGCTTTTTTTTATTTTTTTATTTGAATATGAAATGACTAAAGGTGATTTTTTCTTTCTTGAGAAAAGAGGTGGCCTGAAACGGTCCTTTTTTTTTAGCCAGATTTAGTGCTTAGAGACTATGTTTAGGAATTATGGCAATGCCCCCTTATGAAAGTGATTTTCCTAATTCACCTTTACTCATTTGATCCTGTGAACTTAGAATGACAACTTTCTTTTTTTAGACAATACAACATGATTTGGCCGCGAAAATCAGCTCGACTGCCCTACGGTGGGCACCAAACTATTTACAACCAAATCTGAGAGAGTTTCCAATGGAGAGACCCTCTTTGATTATGAGCTCCAAACTAGTTAAAATATTGACAATCAGTAAAGATTGTAGGGCTGGTCGAATTACAATCTAAAGAAGAACAGTCTGTCTTGATAGATTGATGTCCTCCTTAGATTGCTGGCAGCGCCAACTGATTTTTTACGTCAAAAACACTTCTAAACTAATGCAAACAGATTTGAGAATAACTAAAAACTGAAAGAGAGAGGGAGATGGAGAACTAACTTGCCCAGGCTAGTTGACCTGGGACAACGAAACTCGGAATTGGGGCCCTTATCAGGGTCGTGGGTTGTTTATGCCATTGCGTTCTCTTTTCACATTGGAAATTTGTTGAAATTTGACTAAGGTTTATTTTGATATTGGCTTTTATTGGAAATTAGCTTGAAATTTGACTAAGAAAGATTTATTTTGAGATTGGCTTTTCTAGGGTATAATGGCCTAAATCTATGCTCCTAGATTTCTAGGGTTGAAGGTTTAGGATTGGAAGTATGGTTAAGGGTTTCCTAAACTAGGGTTTACTGGAATTAGGGTTTTCTCATTTTTTTTTGGAATTTTTGGATTTTCATTAATGTATTTTTTTTTGGCATGATTTGGTGTTTGTTAAGGGGGTAAATAGGAGTAGGTTAAAGATAATTCTAAAAAATGGCTTTAGTTATCCAAAAAATATTTATACTTCTCAAAAAGTCATAACTCACCACAACAGCTTCAAGAAGCTTCCAGAAAATCTTGGGGCATTCTGGAATTTCTGTAGGGACCATTCTGGAATTTCTGGTAAATAATATTATCCAGACCATAACTCTCAATTGGTGAATCGGATATAGGCGATTCTTGGATTGTTGGAAAGCATATGATCTCTTCTTCAATTTAGAATCATATTGAACCCAATTTGGTTGATTTTAGAGGGGTCTAAAGGGATAGGACTTTTGGGAGTCGACTCTCTATCTCAGGGTGTTAGATAGATGTCCAGGTTGGTTTTCTATGTTTATTGCGCTCGGGACTATCTATGATGATTATTTTAGGGCTTGAATAGGTCTGAAGTTTGTGTTTTATATTTAAAAAGGTCACTTACTAGGCTGTTGTTTCGAGTCTTTGTCTCAAGGTGTCAGATCGATGTCCGGGTTGGTTTTCTATGTTTATTGGGCTCGTGACTCTCTAGGATGATTATTTTAGGGCTTGAATAGGTTTGAAGTTTGTGTTTTATATATAAAAAGGTGATTAGGGTCTACTAGGCTGTTGTGGTTCCTAGGGTGCAAGAATTTAGGAAAGATTAACCAATTCCAAAAATGGGGTGTCTACAATTACAAATAGAGATTATCAATTTTCATTAGGATTTAAGAGTTCACAATGGACAGAATATGATACTAGATGGCATGGGGTCCGAGCACCAATGGCTGGGGGGCTGGTGTGTCGACATAATGTCCTAGGCTCCATTCCCACCATTAACACTTAAAAAACAAAGAAAAGAAAATGATATTAGAGGGGGCCCTTTGTATGATGATGAGATGGATACATTCAAGGACTCCAGAAAGATTTATATCATGGAAAAGCATTGGTCCCCTAAAGGCCAGCTGTCAAACCCCACACGTCCCCCCCCACCACAAAAAAAAAAAAAAAAAAATAACCGCTTCAATTTTTGCGGGTCTCAGTGACATTTCATTTGCCACAATTTTGATGCACACATCCTCTTCGACACACAAAAAAAGAATGTTTGAAAAAATAACCTCAATGTTTTTTCGTTTTCTACTGCACTAGATGACCTTAGACTGTCCATCTAAAGGCCGACCTAGATACAACCCTTTATGTTTCAATGCTGATATGGTGATGGTGAGGCAAGCTACAAATTTTGGAGTCAAACAAATCTTCCTAGTGCCTCGATCTAACACCCATTTTATTTTTTTTCATTCTCGAAATTGATGACCTGTATTCATTGTCTTGTCTCTATTTAAAATAAACTATTTTTTGGATTTTTTTTTTAAATTTCTTTCATGAGCTTCGTCACAAGTCCAAGATAATGTCTATACCAAATTTGGGTGAGACAAATGCTCCTACGGCCCCCGAAATGAAGGATTTTCCCCCTATATTATTAATAAGAAAATTGCTTAGATAATCTTTTGCAGCTGGTGCACTAAGGGTAATGATTTATGCTTAATTCTATAATCTTTATCTAATAAGGATATTTGAAGTTCCTTCGCCCTAAACTCTCAATCAGTTGCCTAAGTAGAAAAATAGCCTCAGTTGTTGTTTCAGAACACTCGTTTCATTCCTTAGTTGTTGCTCAGTCACTCTCTCCTAGAGCTTCATAGTATGACTCATAAGCTTGATCCCTCGATTGTTCGTATAATTTTGCATGTCTCACTTGTTTTTGTAAATAGGTACTATAATATGTTTCCTCCGTTGTCTGGCATTTTCTTTGTTCTCAACACCTTGTTGAACAACTTCGTCAGCCAGTCAATACCAATTTCCCTCATGTATTTCCAAATCTCAATTGGGATACCATTTGGTCCCAAACCCTTTTCTATCTTCATTCTTTTCAATGCTTCTTTCACTTCGGACATCCTAATCCTACGAATGTATCTATGACCTCTGTCCTCATTTGTACCAACAGTTCCTTCTACTGCTACGTTCCCATTGTGTTCGTCATTTTATAATTTTTGAAAATAAACTCTCCACCTTTCATTGATCTCGTCATTCTTCCACCAAGACCTTTTGATCATCACTCTTAATGCATTTAATATGGTTTAGATATCTACACTTTTGCTCTTATTTTTGCATATTTGAAGACATATGTGTCACCTTCTCTTGTTCCCAATTTATTATATAGATTATCATATGCCTTAAGTTTAGCTTTACTTATTATTTCTTTGGCGTCTTTCGTAGCATTTTTATATTATTGTAAGTTTTGATCGTTTCTATTACACTGTCAAGTTTTATAACATGATCATGTTTTACTAATGGCCTTCTAAATCTCATCACTGAGCCACCAAGTTTCCTTATCAGAGTCTCTTTTCCCTTTAGATTCTCCTAAAACTTCTTTTGCCACTTTCTAGATGCATTCAGCCATCTCATTCTATATTAGATTCAGAGTTCCATTTTCCTTCTTCAACTAATTTGTCCCTTGATACGTCTATTTTCACATTTTTTAAATTCCACCACCTAGTTCTTGGATACCCATTGCTATCAAATGCTATTTTAAGCTATTGCATCTATATTTAGCCCTTTTCATGATTGTCCTGGTGACCTTTAGGTTTGAGCTATTGCTTGAGACTTGGCATCTAGTGATCACTGGTGGGGTGATGGTCTTCACAAAGTGGTCAACGACTAACTTCTTCAAGAATATATGTAGGGCCATGAGGGAAAGTTTGGATGGAGGAATGCAAGATTAGGTTCTTAGAAAGATTAGTGCCTACATCAAATTCAACTTGCTAAAGACGTGCATATATGTGTGGCTGCTGCTTCTAAAGTGTAACTGCAGTAATTCCTCTTTACTAACTGTTTAAAAGTGAAATTAGGTGTAAAATAAGTTCTTCTCGCATCTAAAGAGTGCATGCTAGAAAATGTGCATCTGAATGCGCTCGCCTGAAGTTCCTTCGGGTGGTGTTCCCTTTTCTTGGCCTTTAAGAGGCTCTAAATCTCTATTGGTGTTTGGGCGTCCGGTAATGGCTCAGAGTCTCGGAAGATCTAGACCTTCCAAAAATGTTGAAGTTTAACTTGTTGAATAAAGTTAGATACTTCTCACATGCAACTGTTGTTATGGGTTGGATGGTGTAATTAAAAAAAAGTGGATTTGAATACCACGATAATGAAACTTTTCCATAAAATGTGCTGCATCCTTGTTGATTTCTTTTGCTATAAAACATGTTGAATTATTCATCGTATCACAGCAAATGAATCCCATTGCTAAGACTACCAACTATGCACGTGGTTGACCTAATATGTGATGTTTTGCAGAGACTGGGGAGTCAGTGCTTGTTATTAGGGGGCCTCAAGGAAGAATAAATAGAGCTGTTTGGGGTCCCTTGAACCGTACTATAATAAGTGGTGGTGAAGATGCAGTTATTCGTATGTGGGACTCAGAGGTATGTTTGACTGTAACTATATTGAATTATCTTGGGGTATGTGAAATCATAGTGTATCTTGACCTTGTAATGCATGATTCTTTCCGTTATCTTGGTCTCTGGCAGTACTGAATTAGCTGGAGGAATCTGACTTCATGACTTTTATCATGAAATGAGTGATTCCTTCCATTATGTCATTTTAGTATTTTCTGACTTCCTGCGATCTAGTCTTTTGTCATCCATTATCCCTGAATCCATTGTGGCATATTGTAGGCACTCTCTTTGAGTCCTTGTAGGCTAACCAACATGTCAAAATCAGTGGGAATGCAGTAAATGCATCCCTCTCAAATGAACACTTAATGTTGGCTTCAGATTGGTGGGGTTGCATTAAATGCATCCCTGTCAAATGAACCCTTAATGTTGGCTTCATGTTGACCTTGATTTTAAGATGCTAGATTCTCCTTGAAAAGAGGGGTTAGAGTCTAAATTCACACGTCACTCTTGTTCATTGATAGACTACAGAACCATGTTTTTGATATCGTTACCCCTTTACCCCCTGAATGTGAAAATACTGCACTGTTCATTAAAGTTGACAATAATTCCCAGCCTGTCTATCATTACATTCCTAGACAAATATCTCGAGAAAGGTTGCTTGAATTGATTTCATACACATGGGTGACAAACTATGAAAATTTTCAAAATCAAAGTCAGCCAGTGATGCAGTCAGATTCTAGAATGACAAGAATGCCTGATGGAACAGTACAAATAAGTTTTTGAACTCCAAGACCTATTGAAAATCAAACCAGCGAAATTTTCCCTACCCAATTTCAAGGACTTCTTGAAAAAGTTCCAGTGGTTGCATTTGACAAAACAGGGAAACCAATTTACGAACAGAAAACTTCTGATGGTCATAATTGGTTTGATACTTGCAATTGTTCCACTTGTCTTCAAGATGATTTTGATGAAATACCAAAAAACGAAAAATAAAAAGAAGATTTCATCTCAACAAAAGCTTCATCAGAGATACATTGAAGGTGATCCAACTGTTGGATTACTTGGTGAGAATTCAGGAAAATGGGATTATTATGTGACTTATGATAGTCAGAAACCTAAAGCCTCTGTGTCAGAAATTTCAGAAATTATCCCTACAGGATGGGATGATCAGAATGATGTTTCTGAAGAAAAAATCACATTCCATAATGCTTGGCTTTTGACCCTCAAAGTTCAAATTATGCCTCAAATTTTCCTCCATTACATGTCTATGAAAAAATCCAAGACAATGAAAAGCATGTATGGAAGATAAAAAATCCCAGTATAAGAGATGTCACCGGAGCACAAAAGACTATTTCTCCGGCAGAAGCAAGCCTAAATTGGCAAGTTGAAAATGCTAAATCACAGAATTTAGTATTACTTCGACCTGAAGAAAAACAGAATGTTATGTTTTCACAGTTACAAGGATTGGTTGGTATAATTATTCAATTGAAAGAAAAAATTCAACTGTTGCATGAAGAGTTGATGCAGATTTTATATACAGTAAAAGATATTCATGAACAATCCTTTTTACTGAATCAGAAAGGAAAGGAAAAAGCATTTTTAGAAAAACAGTTGCAGAGCCTTGAAAAAGATCTTTGGATGAAGTCTCAATACCCTCAACCACAATATCCTTCCCAATTTTAATTGAATCAGAAAGGAAAGGAAAAAGCATTTTTAGAAAAACAGTTGCAGAGCCTTGAAAAAGATCTTTGGATGAAGTCTCAATACCCTCAACCACAATATCCTTCCCAATTTTAGCCTCTACTTACCAATCCATACACTCATAACTACCCTGCTTTAAGAAGCCTTGACCTTTTTCCACCCACTCGAACCCTTTACCCACCTATCGGTTTAATTCCTCCAAGGAATTTTGGTTTTAGAGCTTTAACTTCATTTGAAGATGAAAGACGTTTCCCTAAAGAAATGTTCTTTCCCCTTGCGGAAAAAACTAAATATTTCAGTACCTAATTCTTCACAAACCCCAAAACCTAAACCTTCTGTTACTTCACCACCTGTAACAGATCACCCACATCCTAGTCCTCAAATACCTAAGATGAAACCCAAATGTTTCAGTATTATGATACTGAGTCAGATATTATAGCCTCCTCAGTCCCAACTCAGATATTAACTTCCTCTGAGCCCTTGAACAACATGAGTTCATTCCTAAAAAACCTGCCCAAACAGCCTGAAGTAAACCTTCAAACTGAAACACAATCTCTGAAGAATTGTCCGATTCCTCTGAAACATTTGAAGGTAAATCTTCTCCTTCTTCTTCAAATTCTTACAATTTGCTTATGATGAACCCTCCTGAACCACCTCAAGAACCAGACCCTTTTATGGAAGAAGAATTTAGACCTTCGGACCACCAAGAACCTGAACCTACCCCAACCTATGGAGATTCATCTAAAGGGTTTACTATTGATGACATTCCACCTTCAAGATGGAATGACAGGTTCAGAGAAATTCAAGGATGGATGCATTCAGAAATGCTTAATGCTGCAAATACCTTAGCCAGTACCATTTCTAAAGTCATTGTAAGGCTAAGAGGATGCCTTTTTGATTGGTACATAAGTCTTGGAGAATACCAGCAAACACAATTAAGAAATAGTCAGTCCATTGTTGAGTTTCTTAATTATTTGGTATCTGAATTCTCAGGCCATATTAAACATGAACAAATTGCTGCCCGAGAAGAATTTTTTTAGCTCAAATGTTGTTCATTTAAGAGACAAGATCTTGAAAAACATTTTCAGAAATGAACAAAAGATACCATAAAATAGGAGGAATTGATGATATAAATTTGAAACAATTTTATCTTGAATCTATACCTCCTACTCTTGGTAAGGAAGCAACAAAGACGATGGAAAATCAGGGACTTACTATTCAAAACACCAGCTTTGGTGAATTATATCAGTTTATTCTCCATGCTCTTGAAAGACTTTGCAATCAAGTTGAATTTGTGAAACAAATAGAAAAGAATAAGCATTTACTTGGAACATCTTGTGATAAACCATATCTCAAGATTAAATGTGATGCAAAAAAACAGTGTTCATGTCCACCTGCCTCGAAAGGGAAAAAGAAGTTTGACCAAAAGAGAAAAAGGAAGAAATTCAAAATATTCAAATATCTTCGACGATCAAGATTTCGAAGACTCAAAAAAGGAGATAGATGCTATGTCTGTGAAAAGAAAGGACATTTTGCAAAAGAATGCCCAAACCAGAAAAAGAAAAAAAAGATAAACATCTTTTGTCACAAGTTTTAGAAGAAGAAATCGATGATGATTTAGAATCTGTGTTTTCTCTTGATGATGAACAAAGCCCAGATACATTGATATCCATTTCTTATGCTGATGATTTTGAGCTCAATGAGATAAGCAACACCAGTGTTCCAGAGATATTGTCTCTACAAGATGAAATTTCAGACATAAGCAGTTTACCCTTTCAGCCTACCTCAATAGCCCTTGTTCAGATACTCCAAGAACACTATTCCAAGCCTTTGACCTTCTTGCCTTCTTTGATACAGGAGCATCAGCTACTATTTTGACACCTGATTTACTACCAAAACAGTTTTGGGAAACATGCAACCAAACTTTTCGAGCTGCTAATGGAGAGAAATTTTCCATAACCCAAATTAGCAAGCCCATTTTGATTAAACTGTTTCCTAAAGTAGTTATCCAACATAAACTCTTAGGATCCTATTTGCCAAACAAAGACATTTTACTTGGATTTGATGTTTTACATCAAGTAAAACTTCAATGGACTTCCAAAGGATTACATTATAGGAACCTAACCTTGCCCTGGATAGCCAGTATAGATCCTCCCTACACCCTAGATACCTTGTGAACAATTTACCTCAGCTAGGAACCTTTCTTACATGATTGAATAACATGTTGGACTCATAAGGTCTTGCATTGATTATAGTTCTGTAAGCTTGAGACTTGGGTCATTTAGCGACCTATGAACTTAGGTTGCCCCATCATCTTGGACCTAAATTTTCTGTTAATATGTTACAAAATATCAACTAGAAACTCATATGAGCTGGTTATTGACTTGGTTGATTCACAAGAGCAGTTGACTTCAGTGGAGTACTTGAGTCTGTTGATAGTGTGAACCATAGTTGTTGGGATCGGGAGCGGGAATGGTATCGGGATCGGGAGCTAGGGATCGTGAAATGTTAGAAGATCCCTATGGTTGGGAACGCCGTCCGTACAATGCACATGTTAGGGATCGAGATCCCCAAATGTTAGGGATTGAGATTCCAACCTTTTAGGGATCTTGATCGCGACCTTTTAGGATCTTGATCCCAACTTTTTGGGGATCTTGTTACCAACCTTAAAGTGTATGATAATCAAGGATTATGTATACTCTTTAAAGTAGGGATCTCATTATTTATAACAAGCAAGCAATATTGTGTTGCTAGTTGGCTATAAACAAAGAAAATCATCAGTTTGGTTGGCGTCTTAGTCTTTAAGGTTGGCATCGAGATCCCAAACAGGTAGAATTGGGATTATTATCTGTGGGGTACGAGATCCGAAAATTTAAAATTCGAGATCCCTAAGATATCCGTTCCGGGAGCGACATAATCGAGATTCTAGAAGGGATCGCCTACCAAAGTAAGAGATCCCGGTAACTATGGTGTGAACTGTAAATTTCAAAGCATTGCTCACCGTACCCTTGTTGGTTATGGTTATGGGCTGATATTCCTCTGTTAGAGGTTACAAAGTGAGTTGGTGTATGTTTTCTAGTAATTTCCTTGTCAGAATGTTCTCCTATTTGAATTCTTAGTTGATTTTCACACCATCATTGTTTATATTTTGACATCTATGTGGCGGAAGTGGTTTACTTTGGTAAAATTTGAAGTTATATTATGCATTAGATACTTTTGTTACAAATGTCAGTTTTTATACTTGAGTTACATGTAATGTGGCTTCTGAAACATGGTTTCAGTTTGGCAGGTCATGCTGTACATATCATGAGGATGGTACTTCTTATTTGGATATTATAAATGTACTTTCTGAAATACTTTGAGTTTAATGTATGGGCATCTTCTTGACTTAACAAGTTGTAGTCATGTTTTTTTTAACTCTTTATGGCCTGCTCCTCTAATCAATGGATGGGATGGACAATGCAATACACAGAGTTCGTACGGCTGTAAATTGTCACTCGCTTTACTACTATAATGAAGGGCAAGAATCATTAAATCTACCCATTTCAGGTTTGGGATATTGTTTAGACGGCTGGGTCTTAAAGTTGGTCAAAGCTTAATCCAAAGACTTATTTTTGGAGTGTAATCTCATTTTTTAATAAATACTTTCAAAGTGTGATCAGAGTTAGGATGTCATTAAGGTGCCTGAGCTAATATCTTTAGCAAGACTCTGAAATTTGGCTACAGATCATTACATTTCCTTTTTGATATGACACTTGAATGCGTAGATAAAATTTTGGTGTCTTTCTACAGCAAGATGATGATACCTATTCTTTCAGAAGAATAGGGGTGATAATTTTGGGACTAGAGGGACTTGAGCTTGGAAATTTTATGCAGCATCTGATGACTTTGTGTTGTAGTTCTAATGATATGTACCGGCTTTTGTCTTTTTGTGATATAATTCTTGAAGTTGATTTGTGTAAGACCTTGAAGTACAGTTAGGAATGAGCTTCAAAAGTCATTACTTGCATTACTGCTGAAGTGAGATGCTATCTCGTATAAGGAATGATTTTATGCTCCTTATGTTGTCTTCTGAACCATTTATATCTTCCTTGATGCTTGTGATAATTATGTTCTGTGTTTGTCTTTGCGTCTAATACTGTGGAAATGTTTTTGCAAATTTAGACTGGAAAACTGCTCAAGGAAACTGATAAGGAAATTGGTCACCAGAAGACTATCACCTCACTATCTAAATCCTCTGACGGTTCACACTTCCTAACAGGTTCTCTTGATAAATCAGCCAAGGTATTAGATCTGGTCTTTGTGGCAATACAGTGCAACATTTATTTTTCTGTTTTGTCTGACATTATGCTTATATTTTCTTTTCTTCAGCTCTGGGACGTCAGAACCCTTACCCTTATCAAGACCTATGTGACAGAACGTCCAGTCAATGCATGTGCTATTTCTCCACTGCATGATCATGTATGTAATCATGCAGGCTTATTTTTTTGTTTTTTTCTTGTCATAAAAGAAAGTCAGGGTGCTCATCAAAATTTTACTTTTGGCAGTCTTCATGATGGTAATCTCATTCTGAGTGTTTGGCTTATTTGTGTTTTATTAATCTTTATTAGTTTCAATTGCAATTTAAATTGCAAATGTTCATACGATTTGTTTATGCAGAATCCTTGAAGGCTCTCAGGTTATTAATATGTTTAATAAAGGGAGCGTTTGAGTCTGTACAAGGAAGAGCCACCTCCTAAAAGTAAAATTGTTTCTCTAGGACACCTATGTAATGTCATTTTTCAAAAAAGAAACTGATAATGATTAGTCTGTGGTAACCCTAAAATAGGAGGACGAAGAATCTGTAGAACTAGAGTTGTACATGACAAAGATTCAAAGGGCAAGTTTGTGAAATTTAATTTTGTAGAATTTGACTTTGTGAACTCTTCTTACTTTTTCAAGATTCAAGGTGCGTTCATCACGTATATATAAGACATGCATCAGATAATTCTTGTTCTTTTTTCAGACTTATTCCTGCAAAACTAGCTCTAATATTCCACTTTGTCAAAAATTTGAGTGAGCCACTTGCATCCAATTGAGACCGATGTAAGGTATATTGGAAAATGATGGAAGCATCCAAACACCCTTAATCTATCAAATTGGGACACTTAACGAAATTTTTGTGCCTTTGATAGAACCTATAGTTATCATCTTTTATATCAAGGGAAAGTATATGATGAGACCATTTACCTTTGGTACAAGGTGGTCACAATTATCTTGACCATTGGATGTGAAATTGGGTGGCTGCATTTATTTCATTGACCAAGCTCAAAGTTCAAAAGGAATTTTCTCGAACTTTGTGACACACCCAAGCTATCAGATTTCACATCGGTTGGTTGTAAGTAATTGTGATCTCCTTATACAAAAAGTAAATAGTTTCATTGTATACAATCCAAATACTAGTTGGCTAGGAACAAGTAATGGGATTCTTATTTCATCATTGTGTTTTTGTAGCATAACAATATGATTATGATTCCTTTAAATTGTTCAAAACTCATAACTGCACCAATGATTTGAGTGTTTACAAGATGTGTAGTCTTTCTAGTTTTCCTTCTCCATGGGAGATCTACTGTTGGCAAATGTTCATATGGGAATTGAGTAGGTCTCTGATCTTTACTGTCGGTGGTCTTTCATGGATGTTAGAGAAGATCTGTAACTCCATCAAAAGTCCATCTTGTTCATCTAGAGGAGCTGGAGATCATCTCCAACATCCATCATTGGCCATCATTGGTGTGTTTGGGGGTCTTATGCATCTTGTGGTGTCTCATAGGATGCGAGAGTCAGGAATTTGGAGAGTCAGGAATTTGGACTCTAGTGGAGGCAACTCACTTGGAATTGGCCTTGCACTATGGTTTCCTGTAAATGAACGACATCAAGTGCTTACCTTGCTTGCCGTCACTTTTTGTTTGACATGAAATGACTGTTGGTGGTCAGGAAGCATTACATGTGAAAAAAGAGATATCATTTGCTCACTCTGTCCCCTGTATTTTTAAACAGGTTGTGATTGGTGGAGGTCAGGAAGCATCACATGTGACAACAACTGATCGTCGTGCTGGGAAGTTTGAAGCCAAGTTCTTTCACCAGGTGTTTTTTCCTACCATTGAATATTGTTGTTTCTTAAATGACATTCCTTATATATAATACTTATTTGATTTGAATACACATCAAAAGATGGCTCACCAATTGGTTCTTGTTTGACAGATTCTTGAAGAGGAAATTGGAGGAGTGAAAGGGCACTTTGGACCTATAAATGCATTGGCATTCAATCCTGATGGGAGGAGGTCTCATCTCTTCCCTTTCTTTAATTCGTTTGCACTTCTTTTGGACATTCTAGTGCTGGCTTATGATTTCTGAGCTGTTCCTGGTTTTAGACTAAGCTTAATATCCTCAAGTGAATTGCAGGGTTCACAATTAAAAAAAGAGGATATATCCTCACGTAAACTAAAATAAAAGAAAAAAGATAGTATCTCGGGGGTTTCTGGTGTAATATGGGTTTTGATGCACAATTATTAGAATGGGAAACAAATTGAATTTGAGTTGAAGAGCAGGGGGAACTAGAAAATGGGAATGGGAAGAGAAATGCTTGGGAAAAGCTAGTGGAAATATGACAGGGAAAAAGAGAAGGGAAACACCATACAAATACCAGACATGAACAACTATTGGTAAAAAATAAAAAATACTGGACTTCTAAAAAAGGTGTTTTTGCATGACATGTATGGGGTTAACACTCAGCCCCTCCAGTTAGTTGCCATAGCTACCCATTTGTGTAAATGGGGAAATGGACTTCCTGTCTTTACTACCTGGGAGGAGTTATCCTTCCCCAAGGTTGTGGGTTGCTTTGCTTAATGAAAGAAGAAAAAGGAAACAAGAACACAATCTGCAAGTTTGATGTACTCTTAAGAGGATAGGGCTATTCTTGGGTAAAGGTGCAGGGGGCATACATTATTTTGGTTTGTTATTGTTAAAAGCTTAGTGCTGGTTTTGAGAACGATATAGTTTTTCTTCTATGCCTTGGTGGATTTCTTGCCGATAAAATTATGACAATACTGAAATTTGATCGAGACCCTGTGTTCAACTTTTGAGGGCGTTGTAAGCTACTTATTTCCCATTGGCATTTTGGTGGACTGTGTTAGTGCGTGATGCATGTTTGCTTAATGAGGATTTGACTCCATTTTCACTTGGTTGTTTTTTGTCTCCACAGTTTCTCAAGCGGTGGAGAAGATGGCTACGTGAGGCTGCACCACTTTGATGCCGACTACTTCAACATTAAGATGTAAATCATAGCGGGATTACTATTTAGCTAACCAGGTTTATTGTCTACACTATCCCTGCTTGGATTTTTGTCGCCCCCTTTGAGGTTTAATTTTGTTCATGAACCATGAGTATAGTACATTTTTTATTTGAGAAAGATCATGATGTGCCAAGTCATTGGTCTTATTGATTGCCTTTTTTTCTGTTATGGGAATGTATTTGGTGAGCCAGCAGATTTCATCGGTCTGCCCTTTTGAATGGTTTTTGGACCAGAAATGCATCGCAAATCACTACAAATGCATTTTTGCATCAGATCTATGAATTTGGAGCTTCGAGAACAACCATGTAGATATGATTATCTTTGAAGAAATAAAGACACCAATGGTTATGAGATTTTTTATTTTTGGTACAAGGATGTCTCATTATTCTTAGCCATTGGATGTGATGTTTAATGGATTGAAGTGTATCGCAACATTTGAGAAATTTTATTTCAGAAATACTATTTCCAATTACCCGATTTCACATCTAATGGTCAATTATAGTTGTGATCTCTTGTACCGAAAGTAACTAGTCTTATTATATACATTTTTATAACAGTAACGCCCAGAGAATGTATAATGCAACATTAGGTTATCTTTGAGGCTTAGAATTTATCATTTTTCTCAAATTAATGACCGTGGTGATTGAGCTATTGCTGTAAGATTTTGGACGGACCTGGATGGATTTTGGAAGGGTGTTTCACTGGAACAAGTGCGTCTCCACACGTAATCCGTGCCCCAGTTTTTGCATCTAGATGGTGAAACTTTCGGAACTCTGCACGGGGAGTAGATTTGTATCTATGAACAAATGAATCAAAATTGGGTTTAGGGATGCTTCCATATCATTTGCGACTTAGATTGGAATTTGTATGCTTGACAGGGCTCTAAGCACCAAGTGTATAAAAGTTGAGTAAGAAATCCAATTGGATTTGTGCTTTGTATAACCAGTGTTTGATAATGCACCCACAAAGCGACACAAAAAGACAAAAAATATGATATACTCTTATTTACTTTTTAGTACGAGGTCGCAATGATTTTAGTCAGGGTTTTGAAGGGGCTGTTTATGTCATTGTCAAAAATAAAAAAAGATCTCGAATTTTATGAAAGTCTTTTATTTGACATCCAATGATTAGGGGTGATTTTGACTTTTTTGTAATCATGGTAAATGGTTTCATAATATACATTTTTATTAATAAAATATAATTTTTCAAAAAATAAGATAAATAAAAATATAAAAAATGTAAATTTTGATTTATAAAAACTCAAATACTCCATTTTTGGGCAAGAATTGGCTAAAAATCATGTCCTAATTGATGGGTTTCAAATTTGTGAAAAAATATATTTTTCATAAAAAAGAAAAGAAAAAACTATTTCTTTTGGATATGAAAGCAAGTAGACCTTTTTTGGGTTGGATTTGGTGAGATATCCATACTAAACTGATGGATTTCAAATCCACTAAGCACAAACAAAAAAAAAGAAACTTTTTTTATTGAAAAAGAAATTGGACTTAGATAATTCAAAAGACATAAAAATTAGTATTTCCAAATATGCCGTACATATCGTGGGTTAGAAATAATACCATGTATAACAAAGCTAACAACTTAGTAAGAAAAAAAAAAAAAAAAAAAAAAAGGGTAAAAAAAAGAAACATGATATTTTTGGAAAGTCTCGAGGTTTTTTTAGAGAAATAAAAATCATTGCTTTAGACGCCATATTTCTTTGAACAAGGTTTCTGATTGGATATATTGTGTTACATATTGTGTAGTGTCAC
>NW_006499969.1:3439200-3494503 GCF_000471905.2 Amborella trichopoda | reverse complement strand
ATATAATCTTTATGGTTTTATATTCTGCTCAGTTTTGTGGAGCTTGGTGAATGTAGTTTTTTTTTTTTTTTCTTTCGTGGCTTGTTTTGATCCCACATTTCTAAATGCGTTGAGCTACTCCACTTAAGTGGCGTTTGCCACCTCCGACAAGTACGGTAGGGGTCAGGGGGTGGGGACGTGATAGGTAGATGGTTCTCATCATAACTAGCAAGTCTGTGTTAAAAACACATTTTGTTTTAAAATATTGCCACTCTTTATAACCATTTTAATATGCATATTTTTGAAATTTTGGGGAAAAAGTGCTATATTTTCATTAAAACACTAAAAAACATGTTGTTTGGCTCAAAAGAAAAAATAGTTAAAAAAAATGTTGGCATATTTATGAAAAATGTTTTAAAAAAAATTTCATATATATATATATAGAAAACTCCTAAAAATGGCTATAGGCGAAATTGAATAGTGTTTTACCCCGTCATGGACATACACGGATATGTTATGTCCATGGTGGTTTTACCTTAAAAATCGCTATAGATCTACGGGAGTTGTGGCAGTTTCCTGCCTTTTTTCGCGTGAAAAAAGACCGCCACAGACATGCTATCGCAACAGACATAGTAAGTCCGTTGCGGTCTTTCAATCCACTTTTCTATATTTTTATTTTACATATTTTAGATGAATTTAAACTTTAATTGTACTTTTAATTCTATTTTATTTCATTTTTATTTTTCTAATTTGAGAATTATTCTATAATTCTATAATTTTAGTTTAGAAATAATCTACAAATATAAAATGATAGAATATCAATCTAAAATATAATAGAAATTTATAAATAAAATAGAAAAGTAAAAGATCAAATAAAAGATAAAGGAAAATCAGTTGAAAAATAAAATGGATTCAAATACAAATACAAATAAAATAAGAAATAAATAAAATAAATTACTTAAATTCTAAAAATTAATACAAATTAAGAAATGAATTCTAATCTAATTTAGAATTAATTATGTAAAATGTAAAAAAAAAATCTATATGAAAATAAGATTTTATAGATTTTCTTTTATTTTACAGTTTTCTTTTTCTTTTATATGTTATAGTTATAGTATAGTAAAGAAATAAAATCTAGAAATCTAATATAAATGAGAATGAGTAAAGTGCAGCTGGTAGGATCCAACCTGTTCTTGAAAGAAACAACTCGCATACACCCCCTTTCCGAAAAAAATCAACACACCAAAGAAACACACTTAGATTTATTGAATTTGTTACAAAAATATCGGTATTAAATCCAAAACTTCGGGAAGATGGACAGTGGCCCAAGGAAACGACAGAGTCGGTTACATTTTTCATATATTGTCCTCTTCTAGATAGGACTAACAAAACCAAACGGAGTTCTTTTTGTATCACTTCATTCCATATCTTATTTTTATTTAATTTAAGTTCGCGATAAAATATTTTATTAGGTTAGGTCAGGTCCCCGATCTCGTATCATTTTGGAAATACCTCGCGCGCTGCAACACTCCAAAAAGATGTTTCCTTTGGTCTAAGAGCGGGAAGGAAGAGAATGGGCGACTCGACTAATTCCTCGAATCAGTCCTTATCCCAGGGAAGATTGTCTCAAAATGAATAATTTATTGTAGAAGTGAAGTGTTGATATAATTCCAAGAAGTGGCAAGGCCAGGGTAATAGATATATTATGTATTTATAGAATTAAACAAAGGGATTCGCAAACAAAAGCGTTAATGTCACGACCAGTCCATAAATTGTTAAAGCTTCCATAAAAGCCAGGCTAGTAATAAAGTACCTTGTATTTTACCCTCTGTTTCTAGTTGTCTCGCGATACCCTCTACAGCTTAACTCGCAGCAGTATATTGACCGACTCCGGGTCCAATAGGAGCAAGTCCTACGGCCAATCCAGTAGCAGAAATCAAGGGATTCGTGGTACGCTCTTGATACCAAAATTAGGAAATGCTTAATGATATGATCAACTAATTAATTATTTTATTGCTAATTATTCCATCACTAAGATATATATGATAGAAGTAACTACGAACTCTGAATTGAAGTAATAATATTACTGTCATATGGAAATCCATTTGGTTCTAGTTCTTATTTCTTTGTTCTGTTCCCGAACATTTCTTTCAATTCTTCGCTCTTTCTCCTTTATATGCATATGATTTGATTGATTTTATCTGATTTGTTTCTTCATTCAATCTACAGTCACACGAAGAGCTTATATCAGAATCTATCTAATTTGGTTTGGTGCGAAGTGGGAAATAGAAAATTACACAGTATAGATAGTCCGAGGTAAAAGAACGCCTGACCAGTTAGAAATAAAAATAAATAGGAACATAGTTCCACCAGTTAGAAATAAAAATAAATAGGAACATAGTTCCAATAAAGGGAACCCAAGGACCATATTCTTCTTCTCCAATCTGAGTTTTGGTCAAGTCTCGAATGAATTCAAGCACATATTCGAAGAAATTCTGATTGTCGGTCGGAATGGTTTCCAGATTCTGAACAACTATAGTGGCTAAACTTAATAAGATAGTAATTATGACCCAAGAAGTTTTAACTACTAGGGCATGGACTTGGACACCCCCAATTTCCAATAGAAATGTTGGCCTACTTCCACACCGGATAGATCGTATATCCCTTTTCGTGTGTTGATGGAATATGGTAGAACATTCATATTACCCCCTTACAGAAATGAAACTTAAGAAGGAATTATTTTGATTCAATCATCTCTTTCTCAACTCTCCTACTTTGGCTTTGACTTTGCTTTGAATTTACTTTAATCGTATAGTATATTCCGGATACCTAATAAGAAGTAATCAGATATCATGACTATTGATTTGAATCTCTTTTTCCAAATTTAGGAATAGTAACTGATTCAATAATCCTTGATTTATCGAAATAATTGACTTATCTTATTATATTTGACTTATCTTATTTTTAATCAATGACTTCCTAGATAGCTATAATGACTCTCATGAATTGCCAATACTAATTTGTTAAGAATCAATTGGATTGAAGCTATAGCATCATCGTTGGTTGGAATCGAAACATTTGTGAGATTCAAATCACAATCTGTATCGATTAAACAAATCGTTGAAGTACCCAAAGTGAGGCATTCTCTAATAGCCATATATTTTTCTTGGTGATCAGCAATGATTACAATATTGGGTAACCCCATCATATATTTGATCCCTCCCATATATGTCTGCAAGTGAGATATTTGTCTCTTCAATATTGCCACATCTCTTTTTGGGAAATGATTAAACCAACCCACCTTTTGTTCCTCCCTGATGTTATTGACCTAATGACAACGAGCCGCAGCTGATGCTACTGAATTGGCTGCTTTATCTTTTGTATCTACTCTTAAGAAGTGCTATCCTCTACTTGCTACATCAAAAATTAAATTGCAGGCTTCTGATAAAGAACAAGCAGTTCTAGTAAGATTTGTAATAAGAATGCCTTTATACTTTCCAAAGATATAAGGTGCCATTTTAGGATTCCATTTCCTAGTAACATGACCAAAATGAACCCCTGCTCATGTCATCTCTTTCAAATTGATGTCCCAATATCTTCTTGCGATTTTTACCCATACTTCCTCTTTTTCTTTTCAGGAATGAGGTACCCTGAAATCTGAAATATAGAATTGTTCCTATGGAACCTTCTACCTGAGATGGACCGTTGATACATGGTCTAAGCTATTCAGTCCTTTATATTCCTTATTACATTGAAATTAAATTAAATTAATTAGACTATATATTCTGTAACCTTATGATATAATATAGATAAAATAATGAATATGCTCTTATGAATCATTAAATCCCATAGAATGATTGTTCTGATGTATTATGAAAATTATTTGGTATGTAAGAACCACAAAATTCTTTGTGGTAGAACAAAATATCTCCTATCTTCCTATCGAATAGATTCTTCTTTTTTATTTCTAAAGAAATATTGTTGTGTCCTCTAGAGTGGTGAACGAATCCTTTGAATCTGGTACCAACAGGTATCATCCCCTTTCAGGTCCTTCAACCAATCAATACGACTTCGGAGAGAGGATTTCATTAAAACCCGAGTGGTTTCATGAAAACTTGCTTCTAATATGAAACTTTGAGTATTCAGAGATGCCCTCGTTATTCCCAATAAAATAGCTTGGTAACATATATCTTCTTCCAAAGCACAACATATTCTTTCTGCTCTCAACAATCCGATTAGTTCTCTAGGTGAAAAAACATTAGACAGTCTATCTTCTGAAACCAAGACTTTTGATGTTATTTGTCATACAATAGTTTCTATACGCCTATTATGGATCTGCACCACCTGGGATCGATAAACCTTTTGGATCTTATTAGCCAAAGAGATAAGACTTTGCACTATAGTTAGTTGAGCACTAATAAAGAATTCCTAGGGAATTCCAAGAAATCTTATTATGCGTTCATTCTAGCCTTCAACCCTCTTTTCTAGGTTCATCGATATTGAATCAATCGAACGAACTTCTAACACTTATTCAACTTTTGGAAGACCTTGAGTTATATCATCAGATCTTGATTTTTCATATATAAAAGTAACTAATGTATCTCCCTCGTAAAGGATTTCTCCATAATGACCATGAACAGTTGTTTCGCGGGTAGCCAAATGGTACTTAGCTTGTCTTAATACTAAAGAGGCAACCTGAACAATTTTAATTTGACTAGATTTTACGCGTGGTCCATCTTTGGATATACATATATTTTCACTAAGAAACTGTCCAAGGCTAATTATTGTTAATATGTCTTCCCAATAATCGTGATGGAGAAAGCACTAATTCAAATTGAATGGAGTCAAAATGATGTTACTGCATGGATCAATATTATAAAACTTCTATTTACATCCATTAAATAAGATTTAGGTCCTAGGGAAGTCTTTCTTGAATTGTATATTTATTTAAGAAGATCTTATTATTAATTATTGAATGATAAGATGAGGAAAAATTCAAAATGTTAGGTATAGTCCCTAACGGACCCAACAAATTCCTATTTGAAATCATGGGATCCTCTTGAATTGATTCTTTTGTCACACTGTGATATTTTGAACCATTGAGTGGACCAATTCAAGAACAATTGAATGATGACAAAACTATAAGAGATTCTCCCTGGCCATCATTATTTCTATTAAGCAATGTACAAATAGTTCCTTGATGTTGGCTAAGTGATTGAGTCTTCGCCTAGTAAATAAAAGGATTGGTATTGATGCGATCTGATCCATTATTAGGAATCAATCCTGAACTTGCCATATCATTCTCTTTTCTAATAGATGAAATAGGAGACTTCACCAAATCAATTCTTATAAAATTTCGAATCAGATCGTTTACCCTTACTTCAGCGAGGGAAGTATAAGCCTCTTCTTCTTCTATAGAACCATCCCGATCTTGATCCCAATTCAATACTAAGCAAGTCCGAACTAATCGAATGCTTGTATGAAAAATTCCTCAAATTGGTTTGCCATCTCCATAAAGAATATAATTGACAACTCGTAAGCTTCGGTAGACCTGATCTACAAGCACAGGGTAGGTACCGGGATATATTATCCGTCTATCCAGGAAAATGGATATCTCCGTAAGATATTTTCAATTCAATCATTTTTTTTCTCCACTTGGACCAAGCCGGTACTTTACTTCTTATATTCAAAGAGATTCGTGTATCTACTCCAATTATATTATTCTGTACCATTATGGACGAAGATTTAGGTAAGATATGCACTTCTTTAGGAATGAAAAAAAATTCAATTTACTTTTATTTGGATTTGGTAATTTCGTCCAAACTCTATTGTCTTTGGATAGTCAATTAAATCTTATTTTTTATTTTTTATTATTGAATCAACTTCTATGGTCCCATATTTGGCAATTCCTGAACTACTTCTTTTATATCGGGGATTGTCGAAAAATGCACGAATACTATTTCTATGTAAAATTCATTTTATGGGTATTTTAAGAGCAATACAAGGAGGCTGTAGTTCCTTCTCTTGTTCTTGATCATATTGGAATGGGATGATGAATCTATTTTTTCGCCTCTTCGCCAATAAATCAGAATTCTAGTCGAAAATAAGAAGATTTATGGAATCCCAATTCCTGTTGGATATGATTCGATTAGGTCCTGAATATTAAGAAACCCTCCCCCTTTTTTAATTCCACTCAAACAATTTGTGTCTCACTCAATAATTATTTATTGGGAGGTCAGAAATATATCTCTCTTCAACATAGACTGAAGATTCATTTGATCTTGATCCTTGTGGAGTTGAAAAGCCATTATACTTGATTTGCATGGACTTCATGATAATACCCATAAATGTCTTGTTTTGGGTAAGAGATGAACATTACCATGTGTATATTTGGGTGTATGGTACACATCGGTACTCCGGTGCATCTCTCCCTCTGAGTCAGAATAAATATGTCTTTTAACCCTCTCCTTTAAAGTGGATGTCCCAACACGAATCTCAACAATCACTTATTCTGATTCAACATATTGATTATTTTGAATCAAAAGAAAACTTTTTGGTGGAATATTCACTTTATGTATAATATCCAGACTCTCAATAGTTACATGCAGGTCTATATGGCATAGAAAAGCGGGATGTCCATGAAGTTTACATATGGGATGAACTAAATCCTCATTGAATTTTATTTTTCTATTTGTTTGAAGATATTTTCAGTACCATGGGTCCCCGATGCAGAATAAAGAGAGAAGCCGGTCAATAAAGCCTGAATTACAGTAGAATTCTCTACAGTCTTAGAATTACTCCAAAACAAGTAAAAATGTTCATTAGAACTTCAAAAGGTCAGTTGCCAAGTTTTGTGGCAATCCGACATGTCCAAGGTAGTGCAGACAAAGAAACAATTTCAAAAAAATCAGTCAATAGCACATTGAAACGGACCTCGTAACTAGAACTCTATTTTTGGTGTGTCAAATTTCTATAAGACCACCGCCATTGGATCCAGCACGGTGGAAATTCCTTATGGGTCAAGTTTCAGCTTAATTGGGTGCTTCAAGACAAAGTTATGAATAAAAGACCGAAAAGGGATATGCCGCACACTGTTCCCGTGCGCCCTCCCTGCACCAAATCACCATTAATGGTGACTAGTCTCGAAAAGTGATTTGTGGGAGCCATATTGTACTCATCCCTAGTCAGATCATGCTCAAATTTTGTGAGCGTGTTCATGTCATCAAGACAAGCGTTTTGATATGTGGCACGCCCCGTGACGACGTCCAAGCAGGGAGAAACGCTAGAAAGAAATTGATGATTCACGAAGTAAGTTGCAAGAAATTCAGCTGCGACATGTCTCGTTCAAGCAGCCAAATCACGGTGCTCGCGTAACGGCTCGATGCGAAACTAGTTCCATCGTGTGCACAAGGTCCGAGTCTACATCTGGTCCGAACCTTGCACATGATGGACGGTTGGATTTTACATACGAAGCCGATAAGATTGTTGTAAATTTCGGCTGCCAAAATTCATATTATAGTAAAAAACCCAAGGCTACAAAATCTTCATCCGGGCACGAAATCGAGCTGCGTTCGTTGCTACGGAATCGTGACGGCATGCTCAGTGCAATACAAAAAAAAAATCACAAAGAAACATCAAAATATGAGCACACTATCGATCGAAAGTTTTCAAGATCTATCTAAATTTCAAGTCGCATCATCGTGGCTTAAAACACAATCCTTAATGAGCCCTACTATAAAGAAATCATCTTTTTGACAAACGGGCACCAGAGCGACCCCGGATCATCCATGGAATATCACCTACGTTCTAGGGCAGCAGTGGGGACTGTTTTGAAATTTCATGTATTGTTAGGTAGGAGCAAAGCAGTCATTTTACACCCATTTTTAGAATTTTTTTTTAATTCAATTTAATTGTAATTATCATTAATTAAGATAGTTTTTGGGCATCCACCCATGTTTGGGCCCAATTCTATAAGTACATGCTAAACCTAATTATAAAGGGTTCTTCCCTGATTTCCCCTATATTTTCAATTCATCAATAAAGTTTATGTTTTTGCATTGAGTTGGATAGGCACGTCTTGGAGAGAGAGGGGAGAGAAGAATTAAGCCGGTACCCCTCTTTCCTAAGGTAATTCTCTCTTCCTTTCTTATCTCTCCTCCATTTTCTCTCTTTTTTTTCTCTCTCTCTCTCTTTCTTTCTTCTTCTTTTTCTCTGTTTCTCTCTCTTCTCTATGAAAATGCACAGATGTGGCAGAGTCATGCATGCCTCATTCTTCCTTCTCTTTCTCTCTCTGCTTGTTCTTCTTCTTTTTCTTAGCTTCTCTCTCTTCTTCTTTGTGAACATGCACGGCTGTGACAGAGCCGTGCATGCCTCCTTCTTCCTTCTCTTTCTCTAACACGCACGACGATGGAAGCACCATGCATGTCTCATTTTCTCTCTTCTCCTTTTTCCTCTATTCTCTCTCTGTTCTATATTTCCCTTTGCTTCTCTCTGTTTGAACGTGCATGGCGATGGCAACGGCAACGCCATGCACGAACTTCTCTTTATTTTATGTTCTCTCTCTAACACGTAAGGCGGTGGCAACACCGTGCATGCCTCTTTCTATCTCTTTCCTTCTTTCTCCTCTGACTCTTTCCTAATCTCTCTCCTTACTTTCCTTTTCTCTTTCGTCTTTCTTTTTCATCTCTCACTGTTCACCTTCTTTCTCTCTCTACTTTCTTTTCTTCTTTCTCTTCCCTAAACTCTCTTTCTTCCTCTCTTATTTTCTCTCTCACCCTGTTATCTCTTTTCTCTCTCTGCTCTTCAGTCGTACCCGGTAATACTCATCGCCAAGCATGACATTCTCATTATTCCCTTAACCTCTGGAAACATACACAGTGAGCTAGGCCTTAACCCGAGTGGCAGGTCGGGCCTTCGTCGAAGTTTCCCCTTTCCCATGTTGTGCACGACGATGCTCATCGCTGTGCATAACATTCCTTCTCATTCTTTGACAAGGACACTGAACCGGGTCCTTTCCTGAGTGGCGGGTTGGGTCGTGTCTAAGTCCTTTACGACACGAGCAGCGATGCTTAGCGCCACGTGTGTCTTTCCCCTTTCTCTTTCTCTCTCTTCTTTCCTCTATCATGGGTGGTGAAACCCATCATCATCCATGTCTTTTCTCTCTCCATGTCCCTCTGTCATGGCCGGTGGAACCCATCGCTATCTATGTTCTTTCTTTCTCCTCTTTTCTCCATTTTTGGGGGTGGAACCCATCACCGTCCATATTTCTTCTCTCTCCTCTTTCTTCCGTTATGGGCAACAGAACCCATCATCGTTTGTTTTTTCTCTGTCTTCCCTTCTCTCTCCTTTCTCTCTCTTCTCTTCTCTTTCCTTTTTCTCTTCTTCTTCTTCTCTCACCTTTCTTCTTTCTCTCTCTTCTCTTCTCTCTCCTATCTCTTTTCTTCTCTCACTCTTTCTCTCTCTGCTTTTCTTATCTCCCTCTTTCTTTTTTTTCTTCCTCTTTCATTTGGCCAAGGGACAAGTTTAGCACTGCCACGATAGTCTTATCGTCGAGCAATATTGCCACTGTGTTGGTCTATGTTACCGTGCGTGTCTTGCTGCTACGTTGAACTTGCCGTTGTGCCAGGCTGGTTGGTGTTCTATCATCGAGTAGTATTTTCGTCATGCCGGTCTCATTACTATGCCCGTCTTGCCACTACGACAGGTCGATCATCATGTCAATCTAGCCACTGTGCCAGGCTAGTCACTCGGTCAAGTGTCTCTGTCTTTTATTTTCTTCTCTCTTCATCCTTCTCCCAACCTGCATCTCATCATTTCTTCTCTTTTCTCTTTTGACTGTGCACGCCTATGTGCATTCACCCAAAGACAAGGTGGAGTCTCTTTGCCCACTTGTCTTGTAAAATTAACCATGTGTGTGTGATCGTAAAAACACGAGAATACAAGCCAAGAGAGGCGATTCTGAAGCAGTCGTATAACTGGGGGGATTTCTTTGTATTTTATGAGAGCGCCCACATGAGCCAGCCGGAGTAAGTCCCGAACCAACCTTAAATTCCTCCATCATTGGTTGGTCTACCTGCCCTTTAGTAAGGTTCTCGGGAGAGCGATCTCAAGTTCTTAATTCCCTTCGAGACCCGAGACGCGTGCCACCATATCATCTAGATCCAGGGGCGAGATCGAGTCACCTAACCAGCTTGGTGACTCCACTGGGGACTTATTACCCCTTCATCGGATTGTGCTTGTTTGGCTAGTTTCTGCTTTGTTTTTCTGTTTTCACACACCACATGACTTCTGGGTGGTGCCTTAACCCATTCATCCGAATCGAGGATTTTCTCATCCCCATATTCGCGAGCTTCCCCCGAGAACAAATTCCTCGAACTTCATTCCCAACTTTTCTTTTGAGCAAAGACCCAGTGTCTAGCTCTCAGGTCTTAGGCGTGAGGAGGGACTAAATCTCTTCTCCCTGATGGAGCTTCCACCACGGCATCTTGCATTGGTAGCACATCTGCTACCACTCACAACATGCACCATGTCATTGGCAAGTCACTTGTCAGTCGTATTACCGAGGTACGTCGGAAGCCTGCCCAGGCCCTATCTGCAAAAGGCAAGAAAATTGCCATTGCATTTATGGATCGCTGTAAAGCCACCCCTCACATTCCTGCACCACCACGAGTCTCTATTTTTAGAGGCTCGACACATCGAGGCGGAGACCCTGGGGTGTCCACCTCTGGCACACACTCTAAGACTCATGGGTTATCCGTTCGAGTCACACCTCAGGGCAGCCCTTGTGCTACCTCGAGTACGCATCCAGGATCAGACCTCCTTGGGCCAAAACTTGTGCGCATGCATATGCATCTCATTGCTCGGGGCAACGTCATCATGGTGCCAACCCAATCACACGAAAGACGACCTCTTTGTCCTCTTACTCAGCACACACTAGCGCACCTTGTAAGGGGCAGGGCCTCACCTGTTCCCTTGCAGACTAAGAGAACTCGATCCAAAGATTAGAGGACTAGTACACAAGATCAACTGGTCGAAACCATCAAGCTCAAGATCCAATCCACGCAGGAAACCTCTCCTTACCTTGTCATTCAACAAATTTGTCCCTTGGTCATATTTCTTATTTGAACTCAAAAGATTGAATTTTTGGTTCCTACCCGGTCAAGCTCTTCCAGCCGGATAAAAGCCGTGCATTTCTCGACCTCCTAAGGCAAGACCACCTGTTTGAGCTCGGGCTGACCCCCAAGTCACTCGGAATGCTACTTCAAGGGCCGTACACACGCCACCTTCCCAGGCCACTGCTTGCTCTCGACCCAAGACCGTTAAGAATCGATCCTCACATGGTCCGCATATAAGATTCGAGTCTAGTCAGGGCATGATGACCCCTTGCTGAGAGATCTGCCATGTGCGACCCGCCAAGCTCGAAAGCCCTCAACTGCACCTAAGGCTGACCTCCCTCGAGAAATGGTCATCGTTATGGTTGTAAATGAAACTAGCGACAGTTAGGAAGAGCGCATGAATAGATTTGAAGACATGGTGCACGCAATGATGGAGAAGATTGACCGCATGGAAACCATACGACATTCGGCTAACTATGAGGCCAACTCCTATCACTCAAATGATGTAGCTCCAAGGCAGCATCTTCCCCCTGCCTCCCAAGACAATTTTGTCTCACCCTATCTCACAGACTGACATTGATGCTATGGTAGCTCACAACTTAAAAAGCAAACAGATTCCTGGTATGCGGGGTGCAACACTTTACTAAAAGCTGTACCCCTCCTACATTGATTAGGTTCCATTTCCCTCCGACTACAAGAAAGGGAAGTTTCCCTTGTTCGATGGTACAACCTCCCCATACCAGCATATCGCTCATTTTCGTGCAGCATGTCGAGAGACAGCAGCTTATGGGATACTTTTTCTCCTTCAATTTGTTGAAACCTTTGATGGCTAGGCTTTTCAATGGTATGCTCGGCTCCGCTCAAACTCAGTGCATACTTGGGAGGAAATGGAGAAACTATTCCATCAGCATTTCTATGAGGTTGAGAGAGAGGTCCAAACAAACGCGCTTCTTACCTTGACCTAGGAACCATATGAACCTGTGGATCAATTCATAGCAAGGTGGAGAGATTTGGCCACTCGCCATCCTAATCCCATGCACAGGTAGTAGTTCAGACCTGTGTGCAAAACCTGCATCCTGAGATTGCTCTACATGTTGAGGCCTCCAATCCGACCTCCATGTTAGAACTAAACTCTAAGTCAGTTCGCAAAGAAAGTTTGTCTTGCCACTACGATGGATCATGACAACAACCTTGAAGCTCAGGAAATAACCAGGGCAATGGTAATTCTCGAACCAACTCCCAAGGCAACTACCAAAAAGGAGTGATCAGTACGGCCATTACTATCAGTGATCCAAAGAAGTCCGCCTCTCAGACTTTGGACCTCTCCAAAGGGGTAGGCACAATAAAGATAGCGCCTCAGGCAGGCAAACAGTAGCAATCATACAACCGGGTACCCCCACCTGTGAACCTTAATCGAAGTGATTATTGGCCTAACCATCAGAACAAGGTTTATCCATTTGAAAAGGAATGGGTTCCTGCACTGCTCCGACTATTGCTAGAGAAAAACATGATTGAGTTATCCGAGATCAAGTTTCCCAATCAAGTTGGTCTCAATACACACACAAGATACTGTGATTATCATCGAATGGTAAACCACTCCATAGAAGAATTCTACGCACGTAAAGACCTCATCAAGGCCCTAATCCAGAAGGGTCAGATCATGCTCTAAGAACTCAAGAAAGCATTCGGGGCAGCAGAAGCATCCCATGTAGTGACAATTCAGGAGGAAGATGAGGCACCCAACATCCTTCGTGCCTTGTTTTCCATGATGCTTCAAGAAGGCCTCATCACACCACAACCAACAAGACAATCCAAGCACCGGGCTCAAAGAGCTGAGGGTCTCTGTTGTCCATATCATCCTATATGGGGGCATGATCTGAGCGAATGCTCTGACTTCCGTAAGCTATTAGCAAAGAAAATGAAGAGAGGCCAAGAAGTTGGTGACGTTCCAGACAAGGATCCCCAAGTCTCTCCTCCACTGGTACAAGAGGACCCCCTAACCCAAGACATGAGAAATGATAATTCGGTCCCTCTTCTAGCCTTGTTTGAGGAGATGCTCCAACAATGACTCGTCACTCCTAAGCACCTTGCCCAGGGTGCTTAGGAGGCAGCTCAAGCACCTTGCCTAGGGGATCGAGGATCACTGATACCCATACCATAGGTTATGGGGCCATGAGCTGAATGAATGTTATGAGTTCAAAGCTGTGGTTGCGAAAAAAGTCCAGAGAGGTGACATTGCTTATGATGTACACCCTCAAGGCACTATGCCCATCTAGGAGGGATTTTCAACGCAAGACTTCCAGAAGGATGCCTCTAATCCAGCTGAACCGTCGACTTCCCAGCCATGGAAAGTCCATCACTGGTGGAGCAGGCTCAAGTCTTTAAAGAGAGAAGCAATTCATCAAGCTAAGGCTGTTCATAAACCTAGCGAGATGGACCAAGCACCTCCAAAGGTGACTAGAAGAAGACGAGCACCAAGGGCTACTCACTAGAAGAACAAGGTTCCCCAGCCACCGATTGAGTCATAATTTCTCAGGCCTCTTCCTCCCTTATTGACCTTACAAGACTTCATACCGTTCGCCATCGACCTTATTCCTTCGTCTCATCAAGAGGATATCCTTGAGTCATCTCTTACTCGGGTCACATCCAATGAGGGCGACGACATTAAAAGCACCCCCCAATGGTCTAAGCAAGGAAAAGACCTTAAAGACTCCCTGCACACGTCGGTCATGACGTAAAAAGATGCCTAGATCGGTCTGATGAGGGGAACGACCTTAAAAGTCCCTCACTTACTGACCCTTCTCCTTCTTCCTCTTATTCTTCTTCTTCTTATCATTCCTATTTTACATCTTCTGCAGGTACGACCTTGAAATGTCCAGACTTTGAGGCTCTTGATAGAGAGCTCGAAGGAACCAATATAAGTAGGACGCATTAGAGATGGTAGAAAAAGATGTTAGCCCAGGTGGCTGGATTCTTGACAGTTGCTGATGCCTTGGCAAGTCGAGCTAAGGCATATCCATCTTTTTCCACCAAGAAGCATAAAAAGTCAAAGCCAAAGAAACCCTAGTGGCCTCTTGAGCATGATTTTGAGCAGAGGCTAAGAGAATCAAGAAGGCAGAGCCTCTATTCTCAGGAAGCTTGCCACATGGTGCAAATCTCAGAAGCATTATCTAGCACAGGGCAAATGAGCTTGAGATTGAGGAAAACTTTGCAACCTTCACTTCAGAAGCCACTTCTCCCTCATTCGAATACTTCAAACAATTTACCCATCCTCCAACTCCCTAACCTCCTTCCTCACCCAAATACCCTGGACAATCCACCCTTCAATTCCCTGGGATGCTGTTAGTCCATATATCCAGTCACCTCCTAAGTCTCAACCTCAAACGTCTACTTAGACTATCCAAACCAAGCCGGCTGTGCAATCAAGCCAGCCAGCAGCCCAAAATAAACCTCCTCCACCTAAACCTGCTCCTCAACCTACTATACTACCCAAACCATTGGCAGGACTAGAGCGCAAAAGGTTGACGAAGAAAAGATGAAATATGATGTGATAGGGAACCTAAGGAAGCTTCCAGCCCTTCTCAGCATCTATGACGCCCTCATGCTCTTGAGGGATTACTGTATGGCTTTGGTTTAGGCTCTCTCCAATCCAGAGGTGTACGAGATCGAGATGGAATTGAGGTGGACCCATCAATCTTAAGTGGATGCATGGCCATCACCTTCTCAGAAGATGATTTGCAATTGGGAAAAAAAAATCACGATCGCCCTCTCTTTGTGACTGGTGAGCTACATGCATGCCTCATTAACCGAATTATGTTGGATGGAGGGTCAACAGTCAACCTTATCCCAAGGAGAATCCTCACTTGTTTGGGATTAGGGTTTGAGGTTCTCACTCCGACTGATATCACAGTCCAAGGGTTCAACCAGTCAGGAGAGAAGCCGGCTGGCACGGTCCGCCTTCATCACAAGATTGGTGAATTAAATGATTACACCCAATTTCATGTGATCGACACCGACACGTCTTACAACATCCTTCTCGGCCGCCCATGGCTCCATGATTAGGAGGTGGTTCCATCCACATTGCATTAGTGCTTCAAGTATAGTCGAGATGGGAGACAATATACGGTGTATGCTGACAAAAGACCGTTTCCTGCAGCCGAAACTCACTACGTTGATGCCAAGTATTACTTCATAGATTCGGTGTCACCCCAAAAGTCAAATGATGTTGATCCCAAGTTTGAGAAGAAGGTGGAGCTTTCGCCTCATGAAGATGTTGAGGACATCAGGAGAATGCTCGTGAGCATATTTAAAGAGGAAGAAAGACAAGACAAAACTCTCCCTCTAACTCCCATTCATCCCAGTATGTCATCCAACGCCACGCGTGAAAACTTCTCTATTAATGTCGCTTGTGAAACTCCCTGATGATATAGCTTGTGCCTAACGCTGCTTGTACCAGCACTGCGTGCAAGCAACTGATCAATGCCATTCGTGCAACTGATGACTTCATGCTAGTGTCGTGTATGGATGAACTCGATCACCACTGTGACTGTTCTAACATCATCCCCAGTGGGAGTTACACATGTGTCGCGGCCCATCATCCCTAGTGGAGTTAGGCGCATGCCAAAAAGGTCATCCTTACCCCTTCAATCCCCATGGGTCAGTCTTGCACCATGCTATTTCCCATGGGGTTTCATCTTTTACCTTAAAAAGTCATGCTTGCTCCCAAACCCACAGAAGTCTACTACCGTTTGCCACTCTTCATAGGGTCGCCATCTCCGTCTAAGCCCTTTGCTTGGGTATAGCCTTAACTATTTTATCCCTAGGGAATCAGATTGTTATCCACAGACCTACCCCCCATGGAGCTTCACCTACATGGTGACTAGTACCATGGTCCGTGCTACATGACCTTAAACCGCATAGCCTTGGTCGAGGTGCATGACCCTAAACTGCATGGTCCAGGTTATATAATCTTAAAATGTAGTAAAGGTCTAGTTGCACGACCTTAAACTGTATGGTCTTAGCTACATGACTTTAAACTGCATAGGCATGGTCCGTGCTGCATGACCTTAAACTGTATGGTCTTGGCTGCATGACTTTAAATTGCATAGCCATTGTCCAGCTGTATGACCTTAAAAAAAAGATAATGCAAGTCCTGACTGCATGACGTTAAAAGGCTTAACACCATGGTCGGAGCTATATGGCCTTAAACCATAGTGCATGTCATGGCTGCATGACAATAAAGGCTTATCACCATGGTCCAAACTATATGACTTTAAACAGTAGCGGAGGTCTAGTTGCACAACCTTAATCTACATGGTCCTAGTTGCATGACTCTAAATTGCCTAACCACAGTCCAAGCTATATGACCTTAAACCATAGTGCACGTCCTGGCCGCATGACGTTAAACTTCTTCGCATAAGTCCCGAAGCATGACTTTAAACACGCCTCCACACACATGAACACGCCCTTTACATGCGTCTTCATGCATGCCTTCCCTAACCGACCCATTTGTGCGCGCGCATCATCTTCAACACCTCCCCTGTAAATCCAACTTCCTCCATTACCATTCATCATTCTCTAGTGAGTCTCATCCGTGCTCACAAAATGGTGAGCCATCCCACCATCCATACTTACCGTCAGCTAGTGGGTCACCACTTTTCACCCACTATTCATATATCATTCACTTTTCATAAGTAGCCTTGTGCCATCTCCCCAAAGTGAGTCAAAACCACCACCATACTCACTCCATGGCCTCCACAGACTGCCATTCATCACCACCATGGTTCAACTATATGAGTTAAAATTATACTGCACATCCTGGCCACATGATGTTAAACTGCTTTGCACAGGTCATGGAGGCATGACCTTAAACACGCCCTCCTAAAAAAAAAAAAAAAAAAAAAGGGAACAAAAAGAATAACTGGCTTGGTGTACACTTGGACAAGGGAACGCCATGAGTAAAACTGACGGACAGGCATGGTCACGAAACCATGAGTAAAAGAGTTTCATGAAAATAAAAGCCTGGGCACGATAAAAACCCCAAAAGGGCATCGTGAGTAAAAATAGAAAAATAAGGGTGGATATGCCGAAAGGTCATGAGTATGAGCCCTAAATAAAAGGTAGTTGGTAAAAACCGTCTCTATGGTGCCACTTCCCAAGTCCAAGTGAAAGCCCACAAAGGGTGCTTGGACTAATAAACAGGTTGATGCAGCACACACCTCAACAGGGGTCTTTAGCCCGCATTCAAAAGAAAAATCCATGGTGTCGCAATACCAGGACCAAAAAATATGAGCATCAAGCAAGATTCTGATAGGCTGAATTCATTTACAAAAAGGGCTCGAAAGATAGATGACTTGTCAAGAACACAGACAAGTCTCATGAAGAAGAACACTATTCTCATGAGGTCACTAATGCACTCCAAAATGTTGAAGATGCCCTAAGAAGGCCAAAGTCAGCCTTATTCATCAACCTCCAGAGCCCTTACACCCTACAGTGGCATCATTGCCTTTCTCACAATGGGCTATGAAAATTGTAGGGCCGATTGACCCTCCTTTGGCAATGGGTCATGTCTTTATTCTAGCTTCAACATATTACTTCTCCAAGTGAGCAGAAGAGATCCCCCTTAAGCAGGTTCTTGAGACCACAGTGGCTAACTTCGTGTGACATCACATCATCTACCGGTTTGGAGTGCTTGGTCAGCTTATATACGACAATGGCCCTCAGTTCAGAAGTCGTCATGTCGATCGCTTGGTTAACCAGTTCGGTTTTGAGTGGAGGTACTCAACCATGTATCACCCTCGAGCCAACAGATTAGCTGAGGCTTTCGATAAGACCTTGTGCAATGTTTTAAGGAAATCGGTATCGAAGACGAATAAGAACTGGCACTAGAAGCTTCCTGAAGCCTTGTAGGCCCATCGCACTACCACACGAAATGCCACCGATTGCACTCCTTATTCCCTAGTATGTGGGGGTGAAACAATTTTACCCCTTGAAATTCAAATCCCTTCACTGCGTGTCGCTATACCTCAAGGACTAACTGAAGATGAGAGAGTCAAACTTCGATATCAAGAATTGGATGCACTCAATGAAAAGAGGTTAGAATCTCAGCAGAAACTCGAACTCAATCAAGGTTGAATGAAGAGGGCCTTTGACAAGACAGTCAAAGTCTTCTCGTTCGTCCGTGGGGATTTGACTCTAGCTGTCAAGAGGCCAATTGTTATGTATGGGCGGCGCAAAGGGCAATTTGAACCCAAGTGAGAAGGTCCCTTTTTAGTAAAAATGGTCTCGCCAATTGGAGCTTACATACTGGTGCATCCTGATGGAGAGGAGGCAATGCCCCCTATCAATGGGCAATACCTAAATAAATACTACCCATGACGCATACTCAAAAAGACTCATTGCACAACATCAAAAAAGAAGACAAGCAGGACAGTTCAAACAAGGTTTAACCCTTTTATTGCGTTTAAAGGAGTTACAAGTGAAAAAATCCCATTAATATGGAGATTACAAATCTATCAAGCAGTATTGCTCTCGCAAAGAGACTAGCTGCAGCGGAATGTTGCTCTTGCATCTGAGGAAAAGAAGATAGTTGACCCCAAGCGTCGCTCTTGCATCTGAGCAAAGCATGCGCCCGCCTAGATAAAGCCATATCTCAAAGAGGTGTACCGCAGTTCTGACTGTGAGGTTTCGAAAAAAAAGCGTGCACTTCAAAGTATGCGACCACCTATACAAAGCCATATTACAAAGAGGTGTACCATAGTTCCGACAACGAGGCTTCGAAGCAAAGCATGCAACCATCAAGGTATGCGACCGCCTCCACAAAGCCATATACTAAAGAGGTGTACCACAATTCCAGTTGTGAGGCTTTGAAGCATAGCATGCACTTCAAAGCATGTGCCCGCCTCTTTAAATCCATATCACACAGAGGTGTGCCACACTTTCGCTATGTGGCTTCGAAGCAGAGCATGTAACCATCAAGGCATGCGACCACCTCGACAATGCCATATCAATCACAAAGAGGAGTACCACAGTTCTGACTGTGAGGTTTAGAAGTAGAGCATGCATTTCAAAGCATGTGCCCTCCTCTACAAAGCCATATCACAAAGAGGTGTACCACAGTTCCGACTTTGAGGTTTCGAAGCAGAGCATGCACTTCAAGGCATGCACCTGCCTCGACAAAGCCATATCACAGAGAGGTGTACCACAGTTTCGACTGTGAGGCTTTGAAGCAGAGGATGTAACCATAAAGGCATTCGTCCACCTCTACAAGGCCATATCACAAAGAGGTGTATCACAGTTCCGACTGTGAGGTTTCAAAGCCGAGCAGCAATCGTCAAGGCATGCGACCGCCTCTACAAAGCCATATATTAAAGAGGTGTACCACAGTTCTGACTATGAGGTTTTGAAGCAAAGCATACAACCGTCAAGGCATGTGACCACCTTTACAATGCCATATCACAAAGAGGTGTACCACAGTTTCGACTAGAAGGCTTCAAAGTAAAGCACGCAAGGCATGCGCTCACCTCTGCAAAGCAATATCTGAAAGAGTCATACGGCAGTGTCAACCATATACCCCTACACTTGATAGGGAACTTTCACCACCCATTGCACCCATTCCACACATCACCATTACCTCAAGATTCGCTTGGCCTCCATTTGTCCAGTTGAGTTACATCACTCATAGCCCCCTTAAGCCTCCATCATACACCTTAACTGCCCATGACCCCACTTCTTGTCATGCACACCCTTATACTAGACCCCGTTACCGCCTAGTGTATTCTACCACTATCCCTAGTGGAGTTGAACTAAAGCCGTAACCTTTGTAATCCTGAATGGAGTTTCATCCAACCGTTCCACCCAGGCCATGACTTGTCATCCCTAATAGAGTTAGGAGCTGGCCACTGTCCCTCATCCCTTGTAGGAATTACACCTGTACTGTAGCCCATTGATCCCCAGCAGAGTTAGGGTCGTGCTAACCCCTTTAATCCCTTATGGGTTAGTTGCACACCAATCCATCCTTTCCCCAGGAGTCGGGTTACCTCTCATGAGCCTATTCCCCATGGAGTTCCATCTTTCACCTTAAGGAAGTTATACTTGTCCCTTAATCCCAAGTGAAGTCTGCTTCTCCATCTACCTACTGGCCTTAATCATTTTATCCCCAGGGAGTCAGATAGTTATCCACTGATCTATTCCCCATGGAGCTTGACTTACATGGCGACCCACACAATGTTTTGAGCTGCATGACCTTAAACTGCACAGCCTTGGTCCGTGTCACATGACCTTAAACTGCACAGCCTTGGTCCGTGTTGCATGACCTTAAACTACACAACCTTGGTCTAAGTGCACAACCTTAAACTGCATGGTCCAAACTATATAACCTTAAACTATAATGGAGATCTAGTTGTACGACCTTAAACTGCATGGTCCTAGTTGCATGACTTTAGAACTGCATAACCATGGTCCAAGCTATATAACCTTAAACCCTAGTGCACGTCCTGACCACATGACGTTAAAAGGCTTAGCACCATGGTCCAAACTATATGACCTTAAACTGTAGCGGAGATCTAGTTGCATGACCCTAAATTGCATGGTCCTAACTGCATGACTTTAAACTACACAGCCACGGTCCAAGCTATATGACCTTAAACCATAGTGCATGTCCTGACTGCATGATGTTAAACTGCTTTGCACAAGTCCCAGAGGAAGGACCTTAAATTTTTCCCCTCACATGTGTGCATGCCCTTTACATGTATTTTCACACACGTCTTCCCTAACTGACCCGTTCGTGTACACACACCACCTTCATTACCTCCCTAGTGAGTCGATATCCCTTTACTACTATCCATCATTCCCCAGTGAGTCTCATTCATTCTCACAAAATGGTGAGCCATCCCGCCATCCGTACTCATCATAAGCTAGTGGGTCACCACTTTTCCACCATGTATCATTCATCTTTCATAGGTAACTTCATGCCATCTCCCCAAAGTGAGTCAAAACCACCACCATACTCACTCCATGGTCTCTATAGATTGCCATCTGTCACCACCACGGTCCAGCTGTATGACCTTAAACTGTAGTGCCCGTCCTGGCCGCATGACGTTAAAAGGCTTCGCACAGGTCTTGAAGGCATGACCTTAAACATGCCTTCACCAAAAAAAGAAAAAAAAAGAAAAAGAGAATAACGGGCATGGTGTACACCTGGTCAAGGGAACTCCATGAGTAAAAATGATAGACATGCATGGTCACAAAACCATGAGTAAACGAGTTCCATAAATATAAACTCGGGCATGGTGAAAACCCCGAAAGGGCACCGTGTGAAAAAATGGAAACTAAGGGTGGACATGATCGAGAGGTCATGGGTAAAAGCACCCCAAATAAAAAGGAAGTCGGTGAAAACCTTCTTTATGACGTCGTTTCCCAAGTCCAAGTGAAAATCCGTAAAGGACGCTTGGATTAATAAACAAGTTGATGCAGTACTCGCCTCAACAGACAGTTTTAGCCCACATTTTAAAGAGAAAAATATGTAGTGCCAAAATACCAGGACCGAAAAATATGAGCATCAAGCAAGATTTTGACAGCCTGAGTTCATTTACAAAAATGACCCGAAAGACAGAAGACTCACTAAGAAGGCAAGACAAGTCTCATGAGGAAGAGCACTATTCCCATGAGGTCATAAACACACTCCAAAATGCCGAAGATGCCCCAAAAAGGCTAAAGTCAGCCAGAACTTGGACATGTTATGCTAACAAAACTACAAGCAGGGGGCAAGGGTTTTCCCCACAGTTGGTCACCTCAATAAACTGAGGTACCCTACCCAGCTGAGTCCAATCCAGATGCACCATGCAGACAAACACTAACCAAAGGCCCTTCAGCACAACATCTACAACCAAGAACCAATAACAAAAAAAAAACACCACAAAATGCTAAAAACACCCCAAGAAGGCAAAATTCAGCCAGAACTTGGACCTGTTATGCTAAGAAAACTGCAAGCAGGGGGCAGGGGTTATACCCACAGTTGGTCACCTCGATAACTGAGGTACCCCAGCCAACTGAGTACAATCTTGGTGCACCACATGGATGGAGCCAACCAAAGGTCCTTTAGCAGATCATTCACAAACCTAGACCAAAATGGGAAAAATCCCCTTCAGCATGGCACTCGACCGCCAAACGGGCCTGATTTTGACCAACAAGGCCTGTACAAAATCCTCAGTTGTCAGAATCAGTATTAGTCCCTTGAGGGTGAGGACTTCGATAGGATCCCTCAAAAAAGTCTCTTCTCCCCTTAAAGTCTCCATGGATTGACCTGTACATTGCATCCAAATTTCTGAGCATCTTAGTTGCAGCATTGCATGAATCTCCTCAACGTTCACGTGGTCTTGTGGCTAGGAAGAAAAAAGTAATAAAGCCAAAAGAAATTTTCTAAATGTTGTCCTTCTCGCTTCTCTCGAAGCACAGCATTCGATGGGACAAGCTGTTTGAAGACATTTTTAAGCACCTTGGTCCCTGATGTGGAATAAAGACGAAGCCGGTCAATAAAGTCATGACTTATAGTGGAATTCTTGACAGTCTCAAAATTTCCTCAGAACAGGTAGAAATCCTCTTAAGAACTTCAAAAGGTCACCTACTAAGTTTCATCACAATTAAACATGTCTAAGGCAGAATAGATAAAGAAACAATTTCAGAAAAATTAGTCTCTAGTATCTTGAAAGGGACCCCGTAACTAAACCTCTATTTTTGGTGTGTCAAAACATTGTGTGACCACTGTCATTGGATCTGGCATGGTCAAAAACCCCTATGGGTCATGTTTCGGCTTAATCAGGTAGTCTAGGACAAAGTTATGGGTAAAATACGGAAAAGAGGTAAGCCGCACATTATTCCCATGCAACCTCCATGCACCAAAGCATCATTAAAGGTGACTATTTTTATAGCCTCGAGTAGTGACTTTTAGGATCCATATCTCATTCGTTCCGAGTCGGATCATGCTCAAATTTTGTGAGTATGTTCATCTCGTCAAGATGAGCGGTTTGATATGTGGCACGCACCATGATGATGCCCGAGCAAGAAGAAAAGCTAGAGAGAAGTTACCAATCAGTGAAGAAAGTTGTAGAAAAATCAACAGTGAAACGCCTTGCTCGAGCAACCAAATCACGTCGCTCACGTATCAGATTGACATGAGACCAGTTCCATCATGTGCATAAGGTCTCGAGCTATCTTTGGTCTGAGCCCCTTACATGATGAACGGTTGGATTTTTCACATGAAGCCAATAATGTGACTGTAAATTCTAACGTTGGAAATCCAGATTCTGGCCAAAACCCAAAAGTTGCGAAATCTTTGTTTGGGTACGAAATCGAGCCGCATTTGTTGCCACGCGATCGTGATGGCATGCTTAGTGTGATCCAGTGAAGAAATCACAGAAAAACATCAAGAAATGAGTGCACTATCGATCAAAAGTTTTCAAGATTCATGTAAATTTCAAGTCGTGTGATCGTGGTTTGAGAACACGTTCTGTGGCTCGAAGTTGGCATCAAATCGATCACCATGCAAAGCCCTACAAGAAAACACTCATCTTTTGGAGAAACGGGCATCAGAACAACCCCAGATCAGTCATGAAAGATCACGCAAGTTTTAGGGCAGTAGCAGGGACTGTTATGGAGTTCCATGAATTGTTAGGCAGGGGTAAGACAGTCATTTTGAACCCTATTTCCTTAATTTTCTTTAACTCAGAATAATTATAATTATCATCAATTTAGGTAATTTTTTGGCATCCACCCATGTTTGGGCCCAATTCTATATAAACATGCTAAACCTAATTATAAAGGACCCTTGGTTCATTTGATACATTGATCAATAAAATTTCAATGCTTGCTTAAGTTCGTGGGTGCATCTTAGAACGAGAGAGGAGAGAGAAAAAAAGAGCAGGTACCCTTCGGTAAGGTAATTTTTTCTCTCCTCCTCTATTCTCTCTCATTTTTATCTCTTTCTCTCTCCTCTTTTCTCTCTCATATTTATCGCTCTTCTTCTCTCCTCTTTTCTCTCATCTCTATATATTTTTCTCTCTCCTCTTTCCCTCTCATCTTTGTCTCTTTCTCTCTCTTCCTCCTCTGATTTATCACTTTTCTCTTTCCCTGCACCTCTCTCTTTTCTCCATTCACACATGGTGGACTTATCATCTGGTGCAACATCTTCCTGCTTCTGAGACATGAACAGTGAGCAGGGTCTTAGCATGAGTGGCTAGCCGAGCCGCTGTCAAATTTCCCGTTTCTCTTTTGTCACAGTCAGTAGGAGGATATCGCCATTTGTGCTTTCTCTATCTTTTCTCTTCTGACATAGTCGGTGGAAGCATATCCCTGCCTATGCTTTCTCTTTATTTCCTCTCTTTTGACACAGTCGACGGAAGCATATCGCCGCTTGTGCTTTCTCTCTCTTTCCTATATTTTGTCACAGCTGGCGGAAACATATCGCCGCTTGTGCTTTCTCTCTCATTCCTCGCTTCTATCACAGCCGGCAAAAACACATTATTGCCTGTGAATTCTCTCTCTTCTCCTTTTTACAACAGCTGGCAGAAGCCTATCGCCGCCTGTGTTCATTCTCACTCCTCTCTTTTATCACAGTCGGTGGAAACAAATTGCCACCTATGCTTTCTCTCTCTTTCTTCTCTTCTGTCACAGTCGACAGAAACACATCGTTGCTTGTGATTTCTTTCTCTCTTTCTCTTGTCAAAGATGACAGGAGCCTATTTTAGCTTGTGTCTTCTCTCTCTTCTCCTTTCTGCCACAGCCGGTGGAAGCCTATCGCCGCCTATGTTCTTTCTCACTCCTATCTTCTATCACAATAGGCAGAAACACATCGCTGCCTGTGCTTTCTCCCTCTTTCCTCTCTTATGTCACAACAGACAAACACAACACCGCCTGTGTTTTCTCTATATTTTTCTCTTGTCACAGACGGTGGGAGCCTATCGTCGTTGGTGTTTTATCTCTCCTTTCTGTCACAGACGGTGGGTGCCCATCGCTGTCTGAGTTTCTCTCATCCCATCTCATTGTCGTTTATATCTTCCTTCCCCTTCCTTCTCTCTATTACTTCTTCTCCATGCAAATCCCTCTCTTCTTCCTCTTCCTCTTTCTTTTCCCCTCTATCCTCTCTCATGCTCTTCTCCTTCTTTCTTTCTCTTTCCCCCTTTCCTTCTATTCTTCTCTTTTTCTTCTCTCACTGTTTGCTCTCTCACCTCGCTCTCTCTTTTCTTTTCCTTTCTTATTTCTCTTGTCCATCTTCTTTTCTCTCTCTCTTTCTATTCTTTTTTCTTTCTTTTACTCGTTCATTTGATCAAGAGGGGTTGAGATTAGGATTCCATGGTAATTCTGTCGTCTAACAGTAATGCCGTTGTGCCTGTAAGAGTTACTGCGCCCGCTTTATTGTCACGACCGACTAGCTATCGTGTCAAGCTGGTCAGTATTGATACTGTTGTCTAGTTGTAATTCTGTTGAGCCAGTCTGAGTTACTGAGCCCGTTTTACTACCACGCCGGGTAAATTACCTACTAGTTTAGTCACTGTGTCAGTCTCATCTCCTGGTCAATTTCTTCTGATCCTCATCTTAATTCTCTCGTTGTTCTCTTCTTCTTTTTGAATGTGCGCGCCTGTGTATGTTCACTCAAAGGCAAGGTGGGGTCCCTTGACCCACTTGTCTTGTAACATTTTTCACATGTGTGTGATTGCAGAAACATGAGAATACAAGCAAAGGGAGGCGATTTCAAACTAGTTATAGGACTAGGGGGATTTCTGCGTGATCTAAGAGGGCGCTCACGCGAGCCAGCCCATGTAAGTCTCGAACCCACCTTAAATTCCTCTCTTATCGGTTGGTCCACCTGCCCTTGTTCTTGAGCAAGGTTCCCGAGAGAACAATCTCAAGTCCCGGGTTCCCTTGAAACCCGAGATACATGCGCTGTTGGTTAGGTGCCTCGATCTCACCCTCCGGATGCTTTGAAGGATCGGGCGACACACATCTTGGGTTTCAAGGGAAGACCCGAGACGTTTTTGAGATCGCCCTCTCGGGAACCTCATTTGAGAATGGGGGCAGGTGTTACCAACCGGTGAGAAAGAAATTTACGGTGGCTTCAGGACTTACTTGGGCTGGCTTGCATGTACACCCTCTTAGATCACGAAGGAAGGCCCCCAGTAATAAAACTGGTTCGAAATCGCCACCCTTGTCTTGTATTCTTCTGTTTTTCTGCAATCGTACACATATAGAAAAGGTTATAAGATAGGTGCATCAGACCTCACCCTCGTCCTCTTTGTTGAACGTACACAAGCATGTAAATTCAAAAAGAAAAATAAGAGAAGAAAAAAGAGGAATAGAAGAATTCGACTGAGCGGGAGCATCAAAGCAGTAACTAAGCTAGTGAATAATTGACCTGATATGGTAGTAAAATGGGCTCGATAACTAAGGCCGGCTCACAGGATTACTACTAGACATCATTACCAATATCGACTAGCTAGGCACGATGGTTAGTCTGTCGTGGCAATAAAGCAGGCCAAGTAATCTTAACACAACAACATTACATTTAGACGACAAGACTATCATGAGAGGCTAACCTCAATCCCCCTTAGTCGAATGAAAGAATAATAGAATGATGGTTATGAAGAAATTATAAGAAATGAAATAAAAGAAGAAGGGAACCGATGGAAGGAGGGAGAAGAAATCTCGTGAAGAGTACGAAAGGCAAGAGAATAAAAGAGGGAGACGGGAGGAAAATGCAGTCGACATTAGGCATTGCCAATTGTGTTGGAAGGAAGAGAGAGAAAATGCAGTCAGAGTTAGGCTTCACCTACTATGTTATATAGAGGAGAAAGGAGAGAAGATGCAGTCGGCGTTAGGCTTCGTCTACTGTGCTAGAAGAAAAGAGAGAAGATGCAGTCGACGTTAGGCTTGGCGACTATGATAGAAGAAGAGAGAGAAAGTACAGTTGGTGCTAGGCTTCACCGATTGTGTCAGAAGAGAAGAGAGAAGATGCAGTCGATGCTAGGCTTCGTCGAGTGTGACAGAAGAAAGATAAAATGTAGTGGGCGCTAAGCTTCACCGTGTCAGAAGAGAAGAGAGAAGATGTAGTCGACGTTAGCTTCATCAACAGTGAAAGAAGAAGAGAGAGAAAATGCAGTCGACGCCATGCTTCGTCGACTGTGATAAAAGAAGAGAGAGAAAATACAGTCGACACTACTCTTTATCGATTGTGACAAAAGAAGAGAGAGAAAATGCAGTCGACACTAAGGTTCACCGACTGTGTCAGAAGAGAAGAGAGAAAATGCAGTCGATGCTAGGCTTCGTGGACTATGTCAGAATAGAAGAGAGAAGATGTAGTTGGTGCTAGGCTTTGCTAACGATAACATAAGAGAAGAAGAGAGAGAAATCCAACCGATGCTAGGTTTTACTGACTGTAACAGAAGAGAAGGAGAGAGAAATCCAGTCGACACTAGGTTTCACCAACTGTTACAAAAGATAAGAAGAGAGGGAAATCTAGTCGGCGCTAGGCTTCACCGACTGCAACAAATGAAGGATGGAGGCAGATAGAGACGAGAACAGGGGAGGAGAGAGAAAGAGATAGAGATAAGAAGAGGGGAGGAGAGAGAAAGTTACCTGCCTGAAGGGTACCAACCCCTTTTTTCTCTCTCCTCTATCTCTCTTTCTAAGACATACCTAAGAACTTGAGCAAGAATGAAAATCTTATTGAATCTATGAAAAATGAACCAAAGCCCCTTTACAATTTACCTTTGCATGTTTATAAAGAATTGGGCTAAAATGTGGGTGGATGCCCAAAAACTACCTAAAATTGAAGATAATTACAATTTAATTGAATTTAAAGAAATTCTAAAAATGGATGCAAAAGGATGGTTTTGCCCCTGCCTAACAATGTGTGGAATTCCATAACAATTCCTGCTGCTGTCGGAGAACTTGTGTGATCTTCTATGGTTGACTCGGGGTCATTCTGATGCCTGTTCAATCGAAAGATTATTGTTTTCTTGTAGGGCTCGGCATGACGATCATTTTGATACCAACTTCGAGCCATAAATCATGTTTTTGAGCCATGATCCTGATACTTGAATTTTGGATGAATCTTGAAAACTTTGGATCGATTGTGTGCTCATTCCTCGATGTTTATTCATGACTTCTACATTGAATCACATTGAGCATGCCGTCACGATCACATTTCAACAAACGTAGCTTGATTTCATGTCCAAATGAAGATTTTGTCGTCTTGCGTTTTTGACATGAATCATGAAATTTGGAGGCCAGAATTTACAACCGCTTTGACTCCTTCGTGTGAGAAATCCAATCTTTCATCATGCATACAGTTCGGATGGGAGATAGCCTCGGAACTCACGCACATAATGCAATAGGTTTTGTGCCGATCGGGTATGCGAGCGTCGTGATCTAGATGCTCGAACGAGGCGTGCTGCTGCTGAAATTTCTGCAACTTCCTACATAGATCAGCGACTTTCATTTAGCTTTTCTCTTTGCTCGAGTATCGTCACAGGGCGTACCACATATAGAATTGCTCGTCTTGATGAGACGAACACGCTCACAAAATTTGGGATCGATCTGACTTGGAAAGAGTGAGATATAGGCCTCAAAAGTGATTGCCTGTGAATATAAAAAATGCCACATTTAATGGTGTTTTGATTCAGTGAGGCCGCACGGGAATAGTGTGTGGCCTACCCATTTTTAGTCTTTTGCTCATAACTTTGTCTTGGAGCAACCAATTAAACCAAAACTTGACTCATAGGGTTTTTTAACTGTGCCGGATCCAATGATGATGCTCCCACAACTGTTTGATGGACTTAAAGTATGGATCTAGTTTTAGGGCCCATTTAAGGGTGCTACAGACCGATTTCACTGAAATTGTTTCTTTGTTTCACTGCCTTAGACATGTCTGATTATGATGAAACTTGGTAGGTAGTCTTTTGAAGTGCTAATGAAGATCTTGACCAATTATGGGGTAATTATGAGACTGTCAGGAATTTCCACTATCTTGTAGGATTTATTGACCTGCTTCCTATTAGGGATCAAGGTGCTGAAAAATATGTTCAAACAACTTGCCCCGTCGAATGTTGTGCTTCAAGGGAAGCGATAAGGACAATCATTCACTTCAACTTTTACTTTTTTTCTTCCTAGCCACAGGACCACATGAACGTCGAGGAGATTCACATAATGGTGCAACTAGGATTCTCTGACATAAGGATGCATTATTCGTGGGTCTGTCCGTGGAGACTTTAGGGGGAGAAGATACTTTTTTATGGGATCTTGTCGAAGTCCTCACCCTCGTGCAGACTGTTTGTGATTCTAAAGCTGAGGATTTTGTACGGACCTCGTTAATCAGAATCAGGCCCATTTGGCAATTGAGTGCCATGTCAAAGGGCATTGTTCCCATTTGGTCTGGGTTCATTTTTTTTCTTTTGGTCAGCTCTGTTTGCTACTAAACCAAGTTTGCTTTTGACGATCAGAGTACCACTATAGGTCTCGTCTACCGGGTCCCGTTAGGAGTAGTTTTAGAGCCGATCCCGGAGGTTTGGGCCTGCCGGCTATGCGAGCTAAAGTCTCTAACAGGTTTCGCCCTGGCTTTTTTAGTTTCTTGCCTTTGTAGTGTTTGTTTCTAGAGTGCGTTTTTGACATCATGGGTATAATGTTCTTCCTCATGAGACTTGTCTTGCCGTCTTAGCAAGTCTTTTATCTTTCGAGTCCTTTATCAACTGGACTCAGGCTGTCGGAATATTTTCCTTGAAGCCATATTTTTGGATTCCTGGCATTGTGTTACCAGGGATTTTCTTCTTTTGAGTGAATGCTGAATCACCTGTTGACGCAAGTGCTACATCAACTTGTTTATTGGTCCAAGCGTCCTGTGCAGATTTTCACTTGAATTTGTGAAGCGGCACCGTAAATACGATTTTCACCAACTTCTTTTTATTTTGGGGCTCTTTTACCCATGACCTTTAGATCATGTTCACCCTTTTCATCCATTTTTACTTATGATGCCCTTTCGGGTTTTCACCATGCCCAGTTTTTTCATTCATGGAACTCTTTTACTTATGGTTTCATGACCATGCCTATCTGTCATTTTCACTCATGAAGTTCCCTTATTAAGGTATGCACCATGCCCATTATTTCAGTATCATTTTTTTTTTTTTGTGAAGGCGTGTTTAAGGTCATGCCTCCAGGACCTGTGCGAAACAGTTTAACGTCATGGGGCCAAGACGTGCACTATGGTTTAAGGTCATACAACTGGACCGTAGTGGTGATGAATGGTGGTCTGTGGAGGCCATGGAGTGAGTATGGTGGTGGTTTGACTAACTTGGGAAAATGACATTAGGCTACCTATGAAAGATGGATGATGTATGAAATACGAGTGGGCGATGGTGACCCACTAACTTATAACGAGTATGGATGGTGGGATCGTTCGCCGTTTTGTGAGCGTGGGTGCGACTCACGGGGGAGTGAGGTATGGCGATGAAGTGAATGGACACACTGGGGAGGTAATGAAGGTGGCACATGCACACTAACAAGTAAGTTAGGGAAGGCATACGTGAAAGTGCATATAAAGGGATGTGCAAGTATGTGGGGGCCATGTTTTAAAGGTCATACCTCCAGAACCTATGCAATGCAGTTTATCGTCTTGCAGCTGGGATGTGCACTATGGTTTAAGGTCATATAGCTTGGACCGTGGGTATGCAGTTTAAAGTCATACATCTACGACCGTGTAGTTTAAGGTCATGCAACTAGACCTCCACTACAGTTTTAGGTCATATAGTTTGGACCGTGCAGTTTTAGGATTGTGTAATTAGACCAGGGCTGTGAAGTTTAGGGTCATGCAGCACAGATCGTGGTTATGCAGTTTACATTCATACAACTAGGACCGTGCAGTTTAAGGTCATGCAACTAGACCTCCGCTACAGTTTAAGGTCATATAGTTTGAACCATGGTCCTTTAACGTCATGCGGCTAAGACGTGCATTATGGTTTAAGGTCATACAGCTGGACCGTGGTTAAGAAGTTTAAAATCATACAACTAGGACTGTAGAGTTTAAGGTCATACAGTTTGGACCATGCAGTTTTAGGGTCGTGCAACTAAACCAGGGTTGTGCAGTTTAAGGTCATGCAACATGGACCGAGGCTGTTCAGTTTAGGGTCTTGCAGCATGGACCGAGGCTATGCAGTTTGTGGTCTTGTAGCACGGACCGAGGCTGTGCAGTTTAGAGTCTTGCAGCATGGATCGAGGTGGTGCAGTTTAGGGTCTTGCTGCACGAACCGAGGCTATGCAGTTTAGGATCTTGCAGCACGGATCGAGGCTGTGCAGTTTAGGGTCTCGCAGCACAGACCGAGGTTGTACAGTTTAGGGTCTTGTAGCCCAGACCGTAGCTGTGCAGTTTAGGGTCTTGAAGCACAGACCATGGCTGTGTAGTTTAGGGTCTTGTAGCACGGACCGAGGCTTGGGTCACCATGGAGGTGAGTCTTCATGAGGAATAGGTTTGTGGGTAGCAGTCTGACTCCCTTGGGATAAAATGGTTAAGGCCATTCACAAACTGAGGGCTCTGATGGAAATGGTGACCTGATGAAGGATGGCCAATAGAATCGGACTTCATTGGGGCTTAAGAGGGCAAGCGGGGCTTCCTGGGGTGAAAGATGAGACTTTATGGAGAATTGGCTTATGACACGTAATCTGACTCCCTGGGGATAAGATAGCTTGCTGTGAAATAGACCCACCGGGAATTGAAAAGGTAAGAATGACCCTAACTCGCATTTGGGATAATGGGCTAAAGTATGGGTGTGACTCATACTGGGATGAGAGATAGTGTCCTGCTCCTGACTCCATTAAGGATGATAAGTCACGGCTTCGGTGCAATAGCCTGGGTACAACTCCACTGGGGATGACAGGACACACAAGGCTTCAGCTGAAAATAGGTGCCAATGGACGGCATGAAATACAGCCGGCCCCAGGTGTAGCAATAATTATTTCTTGTCAGTGTTCAATCAGCGCTGAATTTTCAAAAACACAATTGACACTAGGTTGTTAAAATTCAACTGGCGATGTGAACGAGCCGTGACATTGTTTGAACAAAAATGGCGCTAAGTAAACCAGCACTAAGGTCTTTTGAAGTTCACCCAGTGTGAAGTCAACCGGCGCTAGGTTTGTTTGGAATTCCCTTGACACCAAGTCAATTCAACCGAGTAGCCGGAGCTGGGTATGGATTGATACTCGAGTCACGACCCAAGCCCGTTCCTGCCCATTCGTTGGAATTTTATAGGCGGCGATGAGTGTGGACTCAAGCCTCAGGTCCAAGCCTGTCCCAGCTCATAGTTGTTTTGCTACCCTTGGACGCGACTGGGATTCCCAGTTTGGGAGGGGTATTCAAGGGTAGTGTAGGCTACATAAGGGGGGTTTCCCTCACCTTTCACCCAGGGTAAAAACTTAAGAAATTTTTTTCTTTAACAGTGAGGAGAGGGTGCCAGATTGAAGTTCTGGTCAGCAGTGGGACTCCAGCAAAAGTTTTGCAAGGAAGGCCTTCGGCGAGCAGTGGGACTCCAGCAGGAGTTTTACAAGGAAGGCCTTTGACGGGCAGTGAGACTCCAGCAAAAATTTTGTAGGGAAGGCCTTCGACGAGCAGACTTTGCCAAGAATTTGATGAAGTTGCAAAGAGAGTTTTTCTTAGCATAGAGGACTTTTCGATGGAGGGAAGAACTCCAACCGTGGTATTTTGAAGGTGGAAGAGGCGGGTAGTGCAGTGGTAGGCATTTATACAAGTCTTGGGAATTTCTCGAGGAGTTTTAAGAGTTTCCCAGGGGGTTGTAGTGATTTTTCAAAGGTTTTGGTGACTTCCCGGCCAAACAATGCTACAGAGGAAAAATATCTAAGTGAGTTTTTCCAGCGTTGTTGTGATTTTGCAGAGGTTTTGGTGACTTCCCGACCAAAACACACGCGGAGGAAGTCTTTTAGTGCATTTTTCTGACCGTGTAGACGAAGTTCGGGCAAAAAACAGTTGCAGGGATGGTGAAAAGTTGTGGGAGGTGAACCGTCATGGGAAAGGTATACGGTTACCTTGTTCATGTGTCAGGCGGTGCTGAAGACATGGCGACTGGCAACACAACTGAATTCGAGGTGTCACGCCTAGGATTCATGGTATGTGTGAGTGCTCAGATCACAGCCGGTGCTGGCCTTTGGAGGACACATCCGACGTTGGGCATTGACAATCTCAACCGGCGCTGAGTGTTGACAAACTCAGCCAACGCTCGCGGTTGCCACCCAACGGCACTGAGTATTGACAAGCTTAACCCGAGCTGAGCATTGGCAAACGCAGCCAGCGCTAAGGTTTAGCAGATGTAGCCGGTGCTAAGTATTAGCGAACACAGTTGGTGCCAAGTATTAGGAAACATAACCAACGCTTGGTGTTGGCAAACTCAGCCATCGTTGATCCAATGTCGTAGTAACTTTTGAGAGTAAACCATTGAGCCCTTTATAATGGCTGGTTCTTCTTACCAAATTCCTGATGTGAAGAGGATTACAAAGGGGGGAGAAATCGGTGGCTGTGATTTTACAGGTGAGGTTTTATCAAGGGTGAGCCCATTTGGCTGACCCAGCCAGTATGCGAACCAGAGTGGTCCCTTAATGTCACTTTATTACTGACCCCATTTGTTTTGAAGTACGTGAGGGCAATGACGACAACGTTAGTACTGAAGAAGGGGTGGCACTACTTCATTGCATGCATAGGAACATAGCTTCCGGGGATAACTTGCCTACCTTAGGGAAACGAATGGTACATGCAAAAGGACTACTAATGTGGTCTGCAAAAGGCTTCCAAATTCAGGGGGAGCACCAACACCTTAAGCGATACTCTTCCTAGACTACCAAGGTAATGGGGTCGTATAGAAGTACTTTGAATGTGCTTCACTATTAGCAGCGGTCCAGTATTTGAGCAGCTACTATGACCATTTCTCCAACACATTACAGGTTTTACTGGAGACGTGGAGCCATGTTAGTAATACCTGACTTCTTGGACATGGTGAAGCAGGAATCCCTTTACTAAATATTCATTTTATTGGAGGTCTTCCAATGATCGGGGCTATGTATGACGAGTTCGTGCCCCCGAACTCGGTCATCTTCGGTGGTGCTAACTTGGGGGATGAAGAGCTGCCTGCTTCGAGGCCTACCAGTCGATTACTGCCCGGTCTAGCAATGACAAGGTCACCTTCATGGAATGGGTGAAAGTCTTTTGTGGGGATCTTCTCGAGGGTGGTTCGGTCACTCCGAAGGGGAAAGGGAGGGCAGTTACAAAGGAGACGCCTCCTATATATCAACTTCAGTCCGACGATGACCATGTCTTCTTGGCCACGTATTTGGCCTTATTTTCGTGCAAATTCTTGCTCCTTGGCTGGGGGGATGACATTTGTCCAGGCGTACTATATGTAGCATGCAATATGGTTCGAGGGCATGAGTATGCCCTTGCTCAACCAGTCTTGTGCAACATTTACCATGGCTTGGGGGCCATCACTCGTGGAAAGGCCTACAAGGGCAAAGAGGGATGGAATGACATTGTAGGAGGAGAGGCATTTCCTGGGTATTTTAAAACTCCATTCCCTGTGCATTACATGTACGTGTGGCTAGGGGCCTATTTCCCTGACACCTATGTCAAGCATAAGTGCTTAGGAGATAAACCGTGGGCATTCTTGATGAGGATCGCCAACCAGAGGGCCATCTTTCATACCTCAAGGGAGGCTCAGGGTCTATTTGGGAATGACTCTTTGAACATGAGGCAAGTCCCCTTCCAAGTCGAGAGCTTCACCGACGGTGCTTTCGTTGAGGAGTTGGGGAAAGAATTAGATGACGCTGCAACGACCATAAAGGAGCTCATGTTCATCCTAAGCATCAGAGCCGAAGTTCTACTTTATCGGACTCCTCACAGTGCCAGGTTAGAGGGGTATTTCCCTCACAGCTTTGCTCGTCAGTACGGGCTTGATCAAGGCTGGCCCTTCTCATTGTTTTTCGAAAAGCACGGGTGTAAGGTGAACAAGGGGAAGACGGATGAGTTTGGAACTTTCCGTGAGCGCTGGCTGCTAGAGCATATATGGACCGCTTGGTCTATGTGTCTAGAGATTGCAGAAACCAGCAAATATGTATTACCTCACTTTGGCAGGAGGGTCCGAACGACTAAGGCCTATGTGAACTAGTGGAGAATCACCAGCAAGGGATAATGGGATAAAGATCACCCTTGAAAAGGGGTGAATGGTAACTGGCGCTAGGAAACCAGGCAAAGGAGACTCGCATATGCTCTTGCTTTTGATGTGGTATTTGTCTTAGGTTATTCCTATAACCGGCGAGCTTTAGAGCTTCCACGTGAGATAGCACCTGATGAGGCCTCGTTATAATTTCTTGCAATGAAGATGAGGATTGGGAGTGTCTTCTATAATCTTACTTCCATCTTCGAGTGGGATGAGGGGTGGCAAGTCGGTTATGAAAAGCGTCCCCCATGGGATTTGAATGACCTAATCGGGAGTGGTCCCCACAGTAAATTGGCTGAAGGGCCTTCTCAGGGAGGTGGATTTGAAGCGGCTGCTCCTACTCTGGCAATGGGGAAGAAAAGAAAGCGCTCCATCGCTACCGATACTCGTGCACCGTCTTCAGTTAGTGGGCGTACTCGGAGGCACAAGAGTGTCAACCTTCCTATGATGTCAGAACCACGTGGAAGCTCTTCCTCTTCTGATACTTTAGGAACTCCTCCAGTATCACCCTGTGTGTTCTCTAGACCACCTTCTGTTTCTCCTCAATTGTCTTCTTTTTCTTCAGAAACTGAGCCAGACGACTCTGAAACCTCTGAGCCCATTGCCATTGCTTCTGATTGGGATGTGACTTTGGATCTGGACGCGGTAAATACCGGAGCAGTCTTTGAGTCGGAGGCAACTCGAATAAGTACTGACGAGGCTGCAGGTCTCAAAGAACTACTCCAGGAAGGGAATCTGATGTTGATGCAGTCTCCATGCATCAGGAGCTCTGTGCCCCGACCAAGTAGGGACTATGACTCAAGAAGAAGAGCCCATAGTTGATGATGCGCCTGGGGACTGAGAGGTTGCTGCCTCCATGGTCCCAGGTCATGAAGATGAGGGGACTAAGCTCTTCGTGGCCGAGGTTCTTGCCATTGAAGGTGCAAGCTAAATGGAAGAAGCTGTGGCCAAAGTTGAATTGGTTGGAGAGGAGGCGGTTCCTGAACTTGCTAATGCTGAAGTGGCAGTTTAGGAAGATGAAGAGCATGGGGAACAAGTTTCTTCAGAGCCTGCTGGGACTGAAATAGAAATAGAGGTCCCTATGGGAGTCCGAATCATTGATAGAAAGGTCCTTCTTTGTGAGATCTTCTTACCCTGATACAGGAATGACTTAGGGATCACTTACAGGGAGAATGTGAAACTCTTGGTACTCCCACATTTTATTTGCGAATATATCAAGGAAACTTGTGCATTCCGCCAGGTAATGGCCTCTTATCTGATGGTATGGGCATCAACGATCTTCAGTCCCCTCAGCAAGGCGACGGGGTTGCCTTGCCTGCTTCAGTGTGATTATGCCTTCTTGAAGAATTATAATGAAGAAGGAGTAAAGAATAGCAGGCATTTTGTCTTCCTCTTGAATGGTTACGGCATGGGAGGCCTCGACTGCCCTAAAGGCCTTCTTTAAGTCTTCAAGATTTATTTGTCCTTCTGAGTCAAGGCTTCGATAATATCCTTCAGAGTGTAGTAGTCATCTGTAGGATGATTGATCCTCCGATGATAGGTACAATAATTCGCTTGAGTGTCAAGGTCTGGCTGCTGGGGGAGCATGGCTTCTAAAAGCTGGATCATATTCTATTCTAATAATAACTGAAACAGTGCAGGGACCCATTCCTTCTCAAAGGGATAGACCTTGTTTCTATGCGTGGTGAAATAATCACCCCGATCAAGGTTGACTTGTGGGGGTACCCAATTGTACAACTTTTGTTGTTTGCCAGTCTGGGGTGTTACCTTTACCGTGCTTACCCCTTTAAAAAGGTCCGTAGTTTGGGAGGGAGCCTTCTTTGAATTAGTGACCATGACGGTTGCACTGATTACCCCTTTTTGTTAGTTGCCACATGTATTATTCTGAGAGCTACCATAGTCCCGGTTGTTTGCTAAGCTTGTAGATGTTTGACGTGTCCCACCATGGTGGCATGATAAATGTTTTATGAGAATTGATTTAGAGATCAACTCTGACATGGAGATCAGATTAGAGGCCTCGACATGTAAAGTGATCTCGGGTCGCATGTTCCACACGCAAGTTTGGATTGCTTCCTTCTCAGGCATAGGATTAGGACGGCGGAAAGCCAAATTTCTCCATCTTGATATGACCTGATCCACGGGCTCATCGGGTTCTTGAGTCAGGGTGAGAAGTTTGATGGTTTGAACCTCCCTCTCTACCTCAGAGAAATAGAACAATTTCTCCATCTCCTCCCATATATGCACTAAGTTTGGAGGAAGTTGGGCAAACCATTGAAATGTTGGGCCATTGAGGGTCTCAATGAACTATCAGAGAAGAAGTCTCCCGTCAGCCGCTGTTTCTTGACATGTGCCTAGAAGTGGGCAATATGCTGGTTTGGGGATGTCGTTCTGTTGAATAAAGGAAACTTCCCTTTCTTATAATATGAGAGAAACGGGACCTGATCAATATACGAGTGGTATGGCCTTTGATAAGGCGTCACACCCTGTATTCTTGAGATTTGTCTGTTCTTTAGGCTATGGGTGACCATAGTGTCAATGTTTGTTTGAGAGACGGGATGAGGGACAGAATTGTCCTGTGAAGTAGAAGGAGGGGGGCTGCCGTGGAGGTGCATCATCAGAGTGATGGGAATTGACCTCATGGTTGGCCGACTGACGTGCGGCATCGATATGATCGATCTTTTCCATCATCGTGTGCTCCATATCCTCAAACTTATTCATGAGCTCTTCCTGCGCATCACCAGGCTCACTTACAACCATTATGCTGACCGTTTCTCTATGGAGGTCAATGTTAGTGGCAACTGAGGGCTTGCAAACTTGAAGGGTCGTACATGGTAGGTCAGTCAGCAAGGGGCCGGCATGCCTTAACTGAACTCGACTCTTATATACTGATCGTGTTTGGACTGGTTCTCGAGGGTCTTGGGACCGTGATTGTTGAGTGGTTGGGTCTTCTTCTACGATAGTAACCACATCACAGGGCTCATGGAGCTCTTCTTCAGGCTTCATTGTCTGAAGGGAGTAGAACTGATTCATTTGAAGAGGGTCATCAAAATTGGTTATTTTAACTGCCTTGGTCACCTCCCTTGTCAAAATTTGTATACCTCTATCGTGTTTAGCCTTGAGGTTTTGATGGACCTCGCGTCAAAACTGTGATCTAGGTCACGGCTGGTCAGCTCTTCTTGCACTGGAGAGAGCTGTCTCCATCAGGTGCGACAATGGATGAGGGACAGGAACTGGAGTCATCTTAGGCTTGGGAGGATAAAGGACTCGATCTTCCATTAGGTCAATGCCTTGAGCCCTCTTATGAGCTCTAGAGACACGACCAAAGTGACAGGGCTGGTTCAGGATGGTACTCTTGGGGAAAACCTTCAAGTACTAAGGCTGAAGGTGCGTGCTCGATGAAGGAGGAGTAGGCCGGAGCAGGATTGAGTCATGAGAAGGCTTGAGTCTAAGGCGAGGGGACATCTGTGATGGCGGTATGTGTGTGTCCTTTGAGGAAGGATTACGGGAGATCTGGGGGTCAGCACGGGCTCGTACAGGTGATCTGGCCTTAGGAGGCCAACCAAGAACTACGAGCAGGTGTCTGCAGGAGAACGGGTGTAGGCCTACCCCTTACAGTGTGCACTTGTGTGAGATGAATAGGAAGACGAGGAGGTCGTCTCCTACGTACTCAGGTTGGCGTAATGACGATGTTGCCCCTAGCAGTGAGATGCATGTGATCAGCGTGCGTAGGACTTGACCTTAGAAGGTTTGATCCTGGATGCTGGCTCGGGATATCACTAGCGTTGCCCCGAAATGTGGCTTGAGTGGGTGACCCAAGAGCCTTGTGGTGTGTGTGAAAGGTGGAAACCATGGGGTTTCCGCCTCGATGTGTTGAGCCTCTAGGGATAGAGACCAATGGTGCAAAAATGTGGGGGGTAGCCTTATGGTGACCCACAGAAGCAATGGCAACTTGTTTGCCCTTTACAGAAAGGGACTGGACAGCCTTTTGGCGTACCTATGGAACACGACCGGCAAGTGACTTGCCGGTGGCTGGGCGCATGCTATGTGGGGCAACAGAAGTGTTGTCTATGCAGGGCGCCTTGGTGAAGTTTCCACTAGAGCGAGGAGATGGGGACTGAGCGACTTTTAAGTCTCATCTCACATCGGTCCAGGTTAAAACCTGGGAGCTGGATAAGGGGTCTTTGCTCAAGAGGATGGTTGGGAACGAAGTCGGAGGAACTTGCTCCCCAGGGACACTCTCGAACACAGGGACAAGAAAATCCCCAATCCGGACAAATGGCGTACATAACTTGCAAGCCATAAATTAAATGTGAAAAGATAATGAAAGCAGATAATAAATGAAGAAACTATCCAAACAAGAACGATTCGACTAAGGGGTAGTAAGTCCCCAGTGCAGTCACCAAGTTGGTTAGATGCCTCGATCTCGCCCTCTAGATCCTTTGGAGGATTAGACGGCAAGCGTCTCGGCTTTCGAGGGATGACCTGAGACGTTTTTGAGATCGCTCTCTGGCGAACCTCGTTCAAGAACGGGGGTAGGTGTTACCAACTGGTGAGAGAGGAATTTAAGGTGGGTTCGGGACTTACTCGAGCTAGCTCACGTGGGTGCCCTCTTAGATCACGAAGAAAGCCCCCCAGTAATAAAACTAGTTTGGAATCACCTCCGTTGGCTAATATTCTTTTATTTTTTTACAATCACATAGATATGGCAAAGGTTATAAGGCAGGTGGGTCAGACCTCACCCTTTTCCTCTTTGATGAATATACAAAAACAAGCCCATTCAACAAGAAAAATAAGAGAAGAAAGACAGAGGAGAGAAGAATTCGACTGAGTGGGAGGATCAGAGCGATGACTAAGCTGGTGAACAATTGGCCTGTTGTGGTAGTAAAACGAGCTCGATAACTAAGATAGCTCACTAGATTACTACTATATGTCATTACCAGTACCGACTAGTTAGGCACAATGGTTAGTCTGTCGTGGCAATAAAGTGGGCAGAGTAATCCTGACACAACAACATTACGGCTAGATGATAGGACTACCATGAGAGGTTAACCTCAATCCACCTTAGTCGAATGAAAGAATAACAGAATGATGGTTACGAGGAAAGTATAAGAAATGAAATAAGAGAAGAAGGGAATAAAGGGAAGGAGGAAGAAAAAAGGAAGAGAAGAGTATGAAAGGCGAGAGAAAAAAGAGGGAGAGGGGAGGAAGACGCAGTCAGCCCTAGGCATTGCCGACTGTGTTAGAAGGAAGAGAGAGAAAACACAGTTGGAGCTAGGCCTCATCGACTGTGTTAAACAAAGAAGAGAGAGAAGACGAAATGGGCACTAGGCTTCGCCAACTGTGCCAAAAGAAAAGAGAGAAGATTCAGTCGACGCTAAGCTTCACCGACTGTGTCAGAAGAGAAGAGAGAATATGCAGTCGGCGCTAAGCGACGACTGTGAATGAAGAAGAAAGAGAAAATACAGTTGGCGCTAGGCATCATCAATTGTGACAGAAGAAGAGAGAGAAAATGCAGTCGGTTCTAAGCTTCACTGACTTTGTCAAAAGAGAAGAGAGAAAATGCAGTCGACGTTAGGCTTCACTGACTGTGTTAAAAGAGAAGAGAGAAGATGCAGTCGGCACTAGGCTTCACCGATTGCAAGAGAAGAGAAGGAGAGAGAAATCTAGCCAGCACTAAGTTTCATCGATTGCAACAGAAGAGAAGGAGAGAGAGAGAAATTCATCCGACTCTAGGTTTCATCGACTGTTATAGAAGAGAAGGAGAGAGGGAAATTCAGTCAGTGTTAAGCTTCGTCGACTGCAACAGATGAAGAATGGAGGGAGATAGCAATGAGAAGAGGGAAGGAGAGAGAAAGAGATAGAGACAAGAAGAGGAAAGGAGAGAGAAAGTTACTTGCCCGAAAGGGTACCGACCCCTTTCTTCTCTCTCGTATCTCTTTCTCCAATATGTACCCAAGAACTTAAACAAGAATGGAAATCTTATTTGAATCTATGAAAAATGAACCAAAGCCCCTTTACAATTTAGCTTTGCATGTTTATATAGAGTTGGGCTAAAACATGGGTGGATGCTCAAAAACTACCTAGAATTGAAGATAATTACAATCGGTGCAAAAAGACTGTTTTGCCCCTACCGAACATTGTGTGGAATTTCATACCAATCCTTGCTGCTGCCCAAGAACTTGTGTGATCTTTCGTGGCTGAACCGAGGTCATTCTGATGCCTGTTTGATCGAAAGATTATTGTTTTCTTGTAGGGCTCGACATGGCGATCTTTATTATACCAACTTCAAGCCATGAATCATGTTTTTGAGCCATGATAGTGAGACTTCAACTTTGAATGAATCTTGAAAGCTTCAGATCGATTGTGTGCTTGTTCCTTGATGTTTCTTCGTGACTTCTTCATTGAATCACACTGTGCATGTCGTCACGATCACATTACAATGAATGTAGCTTGATTTCGTGTCTGGATGAAGACTTTGTCGTCTTGAGTTTTTGACCGGAATCTTAAAATCTGGTGGCCAGAATTTACAACAGCTTTGACGCCTTCATGGGTGAAATCCAACCATTCATCATATGTGAGGTTCGGATTAGAGATAGCCTCAGACGTCACGCACATAATGCAATTAGTTTCGTGCCGATCCTATATGCGAGGGTCGTGATCTAGCTACTCGAACGAGACGTGCTGTGCTGAATTTTCTGCAACTTCCTTCACCGATCAGCGACTTTCATTTAGTTTTTCTCTCTGCTCGAGCGTCGTCATGGGGCGTGCCACATATCGAATTGCTCGTCTTGATGAGACGACCACGCTCACCAAATTTGGGAGCGATCCGACTTGAAACGAGTGAGATATAAGCCCCAAAATTGACTGCCCATGACTGTAAAAATAGCCACCTTTAATGGTGTTTTGATGCAGTGAGGTCCCATGGGAATAGTGTGTGGTCCACCCCTTTTTAATCTTTTGCCCATAACTTTGTAATGGAGTACCCGATTAAGCTGAAATTGATCCATAGGGGTTCTCGATCATGACGAATCCAAATGACTCTAGTTACAGGGTCCATTTTAGGGTGCTAAAGACCGATTTCACTGAAGTTGTTTCTTTGTGTTCACTGTCTTAAACATGTCTGATTTTGATGAAACTTGGCAGGTAGTATTTTGAAGTGCTGATGAAGATCTTGACTAATTCTTGGAACATTATGAGACTGTCGGCAATTTTCATTATTTTGGCGGTTTTATTGACCGGTTCCTATCAGGGACCAAGGTGCTGAAAAACACGTTCAAACAGAAGTTAAGACATTCTGAGCACCTAGCTCTGACAACCTCCTTCACTTGAATCGGTTCTACCCTCTTCGAATGACAAAGCTTGAAGAAGAAATACAAGAATCCTGCACCGTGGTCAGTGTCATTGAAGATCACCCGACCACCTAACAGCCATGGTTCCATGACCGTCGAGAATCGGTCCTTACCCACTCGTCATACAAGAGTTGGGTCCAATTAGAGCATGCTGAACCCCTGTTGACCAATTTGTCACGTGCGACCTGTTAAGCACGAAAACATTCAATGGCATCTAAGCCTGACGTTGCTGAAGAAACGGTCAGCGTCATGGTTATAAATGATCATGTCGACTCTCAGGAAGCACGTATGTAAAGGTTCGAACAAATGATCCAAGCAATGATGGAGAAGATTGACCGTATGGAGGTCGCCTGACACTCGGTTAACCAGGAGATCAATTCCCATCACTCTGAAGATGTGCTTCCCAGTCAGCCTCCCCTTCTTGCCTCATAGAACTACTCTGTTCCTCACCCCTTCTCTCAGGTAGATATTGATGCTATGATAACCCACAGCCTGAAGAATAGGTGGATTTCAGGCATACAAGGTGCCACACTTTATCAGAAGCTGTACCCTTCTTATATTGATCATGTTCCATTTAACCCAGACTATAAGAAAGGGATGTTTCCTCATTTCAATGGAACAACATCCCCACATCAACATGTCACCCATTTTCAAGCAGCATGTCGAGAGACAGCGGTTGATGGGAGACTCCTTCTCCGTCAGTTCATTGAAACCCCGGATGGCCCTGCCTTCCATTGGTATGCTTGGTTGCCTCCAAATTCAGTACGTACCTGGGAAGAAATGGAGAAATTGTTCCATCAGTGTTTCTATGAGGTCAAAAGGGAGATCCAAATCATTGAACTTCTCACCTTGACCCAGGAGCTTGATGAACTGGTGGATAAATTCATATCAAGGTGGACAGATTTGGCTGCTCGCCACCCCAATCCCATGCTTGAGAGGAAGCAGTTCAAACTTGCATTCGAAACATGCAACCTGAGATCGCTTTACATGTTGAGGCCTCCAACCCAACCTCCATGTCTGACTTGATCTCCTAGTTGGTTCGTATAGAGATCTTGTCACGCCATAATAATGGGTCATGACAACAATCTTCAAACTTCGGAAACAACTGGGGCAATGGTAATTCTGGAACCAGCACCCAAGGCAACCCACAAAAAGGAGTGATCAGTGCAGTTGTCACAGTTAGTTATCCAAAGAAGGCTACCTCCCAAAATTTGGACCTCTCCAAAGGTGCAGGCACAACAAAGACAACACCTCAGGTAGGCAAGCAACAATAGTCATATAATCGAGTGCCTCCACCCGATTACTACTAGAACAGAACATGATTGAACTACCCGAGGCCAAGTTTCCCGACCAAGCTAGTATTGATACACACGTAAAATACTGTGCCAATTATCGAAGGGTAAACCACTCCAAGGAGGACTGCTAAACACATAAAGACCTCATCGAGGCCCTGATCCAGAATGGTCAGGTTAGGCTTGAGGAGCTCAAGTTGGCATTCGGGGCAATAGAAGGCTCTCACATAGTGACGGTTTACGAAGAAGATGGAGCGCTTGACCACCTTCGAGCCTTGTTTGTCATGATGGTTCAACAAGGCCTAATCACACCAAAGCTAGTGAGGTAACCCAAGCGCCTTGCTCAGGGAACAAAAAACCAGTGGTGCCCGTACCCTTGGATATGGGTACATGACCTGAGCAAAAGCTCAGGTTTTCATGAGAAAATCACGAGGAAAATACAGGAATGTCATGAATCTCATAACGTTCCAAAAAGGGAGCCCCAAAGCATTGCTCCACCGGTGAGCACGAGTCACTTGATCAAAGACACGAGTAACCCTGATTCAGATCTTGCTGAACCCTCAACTTCCCAACCATGGATAGTCTAGCACGGGCAAAGCAAACTCAAGTCATTAAAACGAGAGGCTATCCGTCGAGCTAGGTCTATTCATAAGCATAACGAGATGAATCAATATTTTCCACAAAAAACCAGGAGCAGACGGGCCCCAAGAAGGGCTCACAAAAGGAACAAGCCTCCTCAACCGTCGGTCAAGCAAGAGATTCTTAAGCCTTTTCCTCCCCTACCGACTTTGCAAGTTTTTATCCCCGGTGCGATCCTCCTTCCTCCATCACCTCATCAGGAGGACACCCCCCCTTACTCAAGACACGTTCAATGAGGGTGATGACAATAAAAGAACCCCCAAGTGATCTAAGCAAGAGAAAGACCTAAAAGACTCCCTGCACACGTCTAACCCTGGTGATGATGTAAAAAGATGCCCAGATCGGTCCAGTGAGGGGAATGACCTTAAATCCCCCTCACTTACTAACCCTGCTTCTTTTTCTTCTTCTTCTTCTTCTTCCTCCCCCTCCTCCTCTTCTGTGTCTCCTACAGGTACAACCTTGAAATGTGCAGACTTCGACGCTCTTGATAGAGAACTCGAAGGAACCATGGTTAGGTGCCTCTATCTTACCCTCTGGATCTAGGAGATCTAGCGGCACGTGTCTCGGGTTTTTAGCGAACCTAGGATTTGAGATCGCTATCTCAAAACCTTGCTCAAGAGCAAGGGAAGGTATACCAATCGATGAGAGAGGAAGTTAAGGTGGGTTCGGGACTTACATGGGCTGGCTCACGTAGGTACCCTCTTAGATCACGAAGAAATCCCCCCAGTTGCTTTAACTGGCTCGGAATCGCCTCTGTTGACCTGTAATCCTCTTGTTTTCTACCCAACACTTCTATGGTTAATTGGTGAGATAAGCGGGCCGAAGAGACCCACCCTTGTCTTAGGGCATCGCATGCTCATATGAGGGAGTGTTGAAACGGAAGGTTTCCAATAAAGAGAAAAAGGAGGAGAAAACTTCACAAAGGGATGAGACTAGCATGACGATCGGAAAGCTACTGACTCGGAATGGTAGCAAGATGGGCATGGTTCTCAAGACCAGCACGACGTCAATACTACTCTAAACCGAGATCGATAAGGCAGTGCTAGGCTAAGTGTACCCTCGATCAAGTAAGGAGAGAAAAGAGTGAAGAGAAGGAAAGCGAGCGAGAAGGAGGAAGGAGAATGATCCAGACGGGAATGGGTATCGCCGTTGGTATAATGAGAAGATGTTCTGTCTCTTACAGGCCGCGATGGCTTCTAGTGAGGCTCACGACGATAGCTTCCCGTGAGGCACATGGTGCTAGTCATGGAATACGAGAGGAAGTTCACAGATGGCAACGAATGTCTCCATTGGCAATGTGAGGAAGCAACACCTCCCTTGCGGATAGTGATGACTCCTGGCGAGGCGCATGTCGATAGCTTCCCATGAGGTGCACAGTGTCTGACATAAGGAGCCACGGAAGAAGCCTAATTGCGGTGACGGGTATTGTCGTGGCCCCTTTGCAGACGGCGATGGACATTGCCGCCTGTAATAGTTTCGCATCAAGGTGAAGCCCCCGCAGATAGCAATGGGCTTAGCTGCCCGTGTTCCTCGCTGAGACGTTGAGGGTACGTCCGTGGACGGTGAAGAGCAGTGCCATCTGCAAGTCTCACCGAGAGGTAGAGGAGAAGACAGAGGGGGATGAGAGCTCGAGCATGGCGCTACCATCGCCAGCGCGACCCGCGAGATCACTGAAGAGGCATGCACGACACTGCCACTATCGTGCATGGCCCCTGAGGAAAATTCAGGTAGAGGGGAGGAAGAAGAAAGAGTGGAAGAGAAAGAAGAAGAAGAAGAGAGAGAAGAAAGAAAAAGAAGAGAGAGAAGATCTACCTCAAGCCTAAGGGTATCGATCAAAAGTTTCTCTCACCTTGCTCTCTCTCTCCAAACGTGACCCAACAGTGGTAAGAAAGAGAAACTGTATTAAGTAAAAACTCTCTTTTTGTGAAAGGTTGAGTCCTTGTGATGCGTACAATGATAGTATGTATATATAGAATTTGCCCCACACATGGGTGGATGATTAAAAGTAACCATAATTGCTGAAAATTAAGATTAAAAAGATTTAAAAGAAATTAGAAAATAGGTGAAAAATGATAGATTGCCCCTTTTTAACAATTCATAGAATTTCAGAACAGTCCCTATGTTGCCCTAGAACTTGTGTGATCTTGCATGGATGATCCGTGGTCGTTCTGATGCCTGGTTGATCAAAAGATGATTTTTTCTTGTAGGGCTCGACATGGCAATCAATTTGATACCAACTTTGAGCCATGGATTGGGTTTTTAGTGCACGATCATGTGACTTGAATTATGAATGGATCTTGAAACTTTGAATCGATAGTGTGCTCGTTCCTTGATGTTTTTCGGTGATTTCTTCACGATATCACACTGAGCATGCCATTACGATAGCGGGGCAACAAATGTTACTCAATTTTGTGCTCGAACGAAGATTTTGTAACTTTGGAACTTTGGCCGGAATCTGGAATTCTGACGATGGAATTTGCAGTGGATTCGTTGGCTTCATGTGCGAAATCCGACCGTTCATCATGTGCGAAATCCGACTGTTCATCATGTGCGGGGTTCAGGTCATAGATGGCTCGAGACCTTACGTATGCGATGGAATTGGTCTCGCGTCAATTGAGCTCGCGAGCAACATGATTCGGCAGCTCGAGCGAGGCACTATGCTACTGAATTTCCTGCACTTTCTTCATGGATCAACAACTTCTCTCTAGCTTTTCTTTGTACTCAGGTATCATCATGGGGCGTGCCACATATCGAATCGCTCATCTTGATGCAACTAACATGCTCACCAAATTTGAGCATGATCCAAATTAAGATGGGTGAGATATGAACGTCACTGCTCTTGACCGTTCCTTCAATGGTGTAGAGTTGCAGGGTGGCAGCACGAGAATAGCATGCGGCTCCTCTTGTTTCTCTCTTTTGCCTATGACTTCTTCCTGAAATGTTTGGCGCATTCGGATTAGGTAGGAGCCTAGGGAGCTGGAGGATAGGTTAAATTGGTATATGGATTAGGGAGGACTGGCGAACTATGAGATTTCAAGATGTCTGGCTTCCGAGCTGGAGGATAGTTTAGATTGGTAAACAGTCAGGGCTTCATGACAAGGGAGTGGTTCATTCGACATTGCAACAGTGCTTCAAGTATAGTCGAGATGGGAGATAGCCTACGGTCTATGCAGACAAAAGACCGTTTCCTATAGCCGAGATTCACTACGCTGATGCTAAGTATTATTTCACAGATCTGGTGTCACCTCACAAGCTGAATGTGGGGAATCACAAGTCTACAATCAAGACGGGGTCTTCGCCTCATGAAAATGTCGAAGATGTGGGGACAACATCGGTAAACATGTTCAAAGAGGAAGAAAGGCAAGGTAGAATTCTCCCGCTAACACCTATTCATTCTAGCATCTCGACAACCATCCATGAAGAAAATCCATCTTCACCTGAAGAGGAGTCCTCACTCTCTACCTCTAGTTCTGAGCCACCTTCGCAAGAAGATGAACTAGAAATCCGTCTTGAGATTGAGGAGGTCATGGAGATAGAACCCCCGGCTCCAAAGGTTACCTACACGCCATACCATCAAAAGGTCTTGCATATCCCTATTGCGCTCTTGAAAGCTGAACTGGCACGCCAACCACCACGGAAGGTGCTTCAAACTCAGTTGTTGAGGATGTTCCTCAAGTCTTGCGCTTCTTGGATTCTATAGGAGGGGAAGAGTCAAACAAAGGACATCCTTCTCATCCTTAAGAACAGGACCCCTGACAGAGTTAAGCAGTGACATTCACAGTCTCCAGAGCCAATTGAAGGTCATGTGTACCGGTTCAAAGCATCTGAAGGAGTTTATGCCTGAGACCAAGAGTTGTGATGAACATGAAGTAAAATGCCATGAATATAAGCCAAAACCCCCCCTGAATGGACTATATATAGCGAGCAAGCTCATCAAATGATGAGAAAGATGAATTATAAGCCCCTGTCCAATCAAACGTTAAAAGGAGAAGAAGCACCTGCTCCTCCATTTGAGTTAATCGGAACAACAACACTTTTTCACAAGACAAAGCAAGGCTTAAGGTTTCCCTCGGTGAAAAGACAGAAGCAGTAAATGCCCTAAATCGAGGCCTACCTAGAAGCGAGATATGAGATCCAGCAAAACAAAATGAAGAATAAAATTATGTAGCAAAATGACACCGAAAGAAAAAGGCATTTTCATTCATAATATCAAATTTTACAATTGCTGGTATACAGAGAAGGAAAGAATAAGAAAAAGAAAGGACATTTTAAAAAATGATCAATTATCTTATTGATCTTTGCTCTGATGCTGCAGAAGAAACCTCGATGTCCTGAATATGTTCCTTTAGTTCGTCCACCATTTGAGTCTCCTCCTCCATCGCCACAGTTTAGACTCAATCGTGCGAGTGAGTTATGATGAATCCGCAACCAAAGAAGTCTCCTTGGCCCTTCTCTGAATCATCTCCTTCTAAAGTTCATTGAATTCCTTCCTTAATTTTCGCATCTCCTCTCTTATTTCAACCATCCTCTTGAGGCAAGCTCGCCCCTCCCATTTGAGATCAAGCTGACAGGCAACGACGCGAGATCGATGCCTCAAAAGAAGCTAGCCTTCTAGTTTCCACCTCATGATGCAGTCTTCCTGACAGCCAGTTCTCCAACTCAGGGTAGCAACAAAATGGAAAAGGACTTTTGGCGCATTCCCAGCAACAGTGGTTGTGGCAGCAAATTACCTGAGTTTGGCCAGAGCCTCGCCCAGCTCATTGAAAGGTAATTCCCTTAAACCTTGAAGGCCTGCACGAAGCATGCTTGCCATTATGCCCGAAACCTCGCTAAAAATGGGCCTAGATGATGTTGCTAGTTTTGCCACTGCTAAAGAGACTTCGACTTCAAGGACCGGGCTTGTAGAAGTGATAACCATCTGAGTCACTGGATCTTCTAAAATGATGGCGAAGTCCAGAGCTTTATGCACCTTAGACCTAGAGGCAGCTTGTGCTTCAACTTGCTTGGATTCTCCAATAACAGCCTCGTCGTCTTGACCCTCACCTACGGGGGCCACCACTTCTGTCCCAGCATGCTCTGAAGAAGCCTTCTCCCTTGTTTCTCACCCTTCTGAACTGTCATGTCAGTATTGGAAAGTTCAGGAGCTTCCGCTTCCCTTTGTCCTTCTTCAATTAATGATTCAGCCTTAGTCATGGCCCCATCCATTTGGCATGTGTCCTCAACAGCTAGAACCTCAACTAACCCCGTCATCTTCACAATCTGTACACTTGGGGGCAGCAGCCTCTTGATACTCAGGGGTATCATTAACCATAGGCCCTTCCTATTGAATCATTGTCCCTGCGGCAGTTGGGGCACTAAACTCTTGATGTACAGAGGCCACATTAGTATTAGATTCCCTTCTTAAAGAAATCTCTCTAGTGCCTTCGGCATCGCTGATCTCTGTGGGAACTGGATCTGGCTCAAGAACTACCCTTGAACTTAGGAGCGCCTCCCCAAGTTCCGGAGTCATTTCTCGGTTAGATGCAACAACAATGGGCTCAGAAGGGCCGAAGTTGTTCACCTCAGTCTTTGAAGAAGATGAAAATAGTTCAGGAGAGACAAAAGATGGTGGAGAAAGCACAGAAGGTGACACTGGGAGAGCTGATAAAGAATCAAAGGAGGAAGAGCTACCTCTTGATTCCAGAATCACAGGAAGTTTGGAACCCCTACATCGTCGAGTACGTCCACCAACATGAGCTGGTGCATGAGTGTTGATAGGGGTGGAGCATTTCCTTTTCTTTCCCCCTGTCGGAGGAGGAGCAGTTACTTCAACACTCCCTCCTTGAGAAGGGCCTGTAGCAAGTCTACTGTGACGACCACTCCTGATCAGTGCGTTTAAGTCTTGAATGGGAAGCCCCTCATGACCTGGGACCTTTCGGCCCTCACTCCATTCGAAGATGGAACTGAGTTTATCAAAGATGCTCCCAGCTTTCTTCTTCATGGTAAGAAATTGTAGTGAAGTGTCATCAGCTGCTATCTCTCAAGGAATCCCTAAAGCCTCCCAATTCAAAGGATATCCGAAGACAAAGACCTCGCCCAGAGCGGGAGTATCCACCAGTTTCCTCTGTCTAGTCTCCTGGTGCTAGTTGTCATTCTCCCATTTCTAGGGGTGATCAGCATCATAGTATCCTTGGAGGATAATTCTCCACTAGTTTGCGTAGGCCTTGGTCACTCGGACCCTTCTACAAAAATGAGGTAACACATACATGCTAATTTTCGTCATCTCTAGACACCTCGACCAAGCAGTTCATATGTGCCCTGGCAGCCAGCATTCTCGAAGAGTCCCAAGCTTTTCCTTCTTCCCTATGTTTACTCTGCCCTGATGCTTTGCGAAAAACATAGAGAAGGGGCTGCTTTGATCAAGCCTATGCTGACGGGCGAAGTGATTAGGGAATACCCTTCTAATGTGGCACTGTGCGGGGTCCGAAAAGGTAAAACTCCCCCTCTAATGCTCAGGATGAACATGAGCTCCCTAATAGTTGTAGGAGTGCCGTCCAGTACCTTCCCTAGTTCATCAATAAAAGAACGATTGATGAAGCTTCCAACAGGGAATAGGACCCGTCGCATATTTAAGGAGTCATGCGCGAACAAACTCCGAGCATCCCCTCAGCTATGAAAGATAGCCTTTTGACCAGCAATCGTCATTAAGAAGGGGCACAACTTACCTCCTGCTCTAGCTCCTAACATAGGTGGTAGGGAAATTGACCCTTATCCATCCATAGACATAATGCATGGGGAATGGAGTCTTAAAGTCCCCAGGGACCACTTCTCCTCCAATACTTCCATTCCCTCCCTCTTTGCCTTTATAAGCCTTTCCACGAGAGATGGCCTCCAATCCATGGTATATATTGCACAAAATTGGTTGAGCAAGGGCATACTCATGCCCTCTTGCCATATCACAGACTACATAGAAGGTACTTGGACGAATGTCTTTTGCCCCTTCAGGGAGCATGAATTTGCATAAAAAAAAGGCCAAATATGCGACCAAGAAGACACAGTCATCGCTGGTCTTGGATTGATAGACGGGAGGCGTCTCCCCTTTACAGCTTCCTTCCCTTTCTATCTTGGAGTACCTCAACCACCTTCAGGGTAATCCCCACAAAAGAATTTCACCCATTCGGCGAAGGTTACCTTACCATTGCTAGACTTGGCATGGAGAGATTGTTAAACCTTGAAAATCTTTTGAAGATTAGCAAGTGGGTCCTCTTCACCCAAGCTAGCACCACCAAAGATGATTGAATTCTGGGGCACAAATTTGTCGTACATGGCCCCGATCAGCGGAAGGCCCCCATTGAAATGATGATCTAATAAGGAGATTCCTGCTTCCCCATGCCCAAGGAGCCAGGTGTTCCTAACATGGCTCCAGGTCTTCAGCAGTACCTTGACAGTATTCGAGCACCGATCATAGTAGCTGACCGAACACTGAACTACTCTTAGCAGAGAAGCATGTTCGAGAATGCTTCTGTACAACACCAACACCCTGGTTGTCCAAGAAGAGTATCCCTTTAAATATTGGCGTTCCTCCTGTAATCGAAGACCTTTGCCTGACCACATTAGTCCTTTGTTTGCACCATTTCCTTTGTTTGCACCATTAGGGTGGGTAAGTTCTCCCCAAAAGCTATGTTCCTGTGCATACAATGAAGGAACGCCACCCCTTGTTCAACACTGACATTGCTATCATTGTCCTCTCGGACTTCAAAATGAATTGGGTCGGTGATAAAAGTGACACTGAGAGGCCATGCTGGTTTGCATACGGGCTCTGTCAACCAAATGGGCTAGCCCCTTAATAGACCCTCACCAGTAAATTCATTGGTGCGGACCTCTCCTTCCCTTGGAAGGCTCTTTATGTCAGGAATTTTGTACGAAGACTAAGCCATTATAAAATGATTCAAGTATTCACTGCTGAATGAAAATTACTAAGACTTTGGTCAAGCGTCTGTTGTGTCTTCAGAGGACCAACGCCGGCTGTGTATCTTCTGTTGGCACTGGCCGTGTTTCCAAAGGTCTAACGCTGACCGTATCTTTAGAAGCCTAGTATCGGCTGCGTTTAAGGAAGGTTAGCATCGACTGAGTCTCCAAAGACCATGCACCAAGTGTATCTTTAAGAGGTCCAACGCCATATGTGCACTCAACGCTTAGCGCCGGCTGCGTATCCTAAGACAACGTCGTCTGTGTTTTTAAAGGACAATTGTTGCTCGAGTTCAAATCTCCCACACGTACTATAGATTCTGCAAGCGTCACGTCGCGCCCTGTCACGTAGCCTGACAACTACCGCCACGTCTTGGCTTGATGCACGCCCTCACACGTGTACATTCATGGCCGTTCGTTTTCTTGCAATCGTTCACCTCCAGCGACGGTCCTTCTCCTTGACCTTCGAGTTCCCGCTGAAAACTCCCTTCCACTGCCAAAAACCCTTTCCCACCTTTCTCCAAGTCACCGGGACGCCACTTTCACCAGTAGAAAATGGCAAAAAACCAGCGGAAATCCCTAGGAAGCCCTCTGCTGCAACTTCTTCCCGTCTTCAAAACCCTCAAAACCACGACCCGAGTTCCCTGTTTCCCTAGTGAACTCCCCTTTTCTCTCTACAAACTCCTGCAACTTCATGAAATCCCAGTCTTCCCTGCTCGCATTTTCTTAGCCGAAACCTGCCCCTGCTTGCTGAGAACTTCGGTCGATCTTACTGGAATACCTTGCGTGCTCACCCGAGCTCTCACCAGAAATCCTTCCTTCTCACTTTTAAAAACTATTTTCTTTATCTTAAGCCGTTTTAACTCTAGTGAAAAAGTAAAAATGGGGGTTACCCCCTTTATATAGGCAAAACTTCCCTCAAATACCTCTTACAAATCAGGAATGTTATCCTAGAAGGCCAAATGACAATGGGTTGGAATGGGTCGGGCTCTAACCCGAGCGTCGACTGAATTTTTATTGCCGCCCGTGAAATCCCATGCAATAGAGACAAGGACCGGGTCGGGCTTGGGTCGAAGCCCGAACACTAACTCATACCCAGCGCCAGCTATGTTGTCGAAACTTCTCAGCATCGGCTGTGTTCTTAATAGCCCAACGTTGACTGCGTTTTTAAAAACCTAACACCGGTTCTGTTTTCGCCAACCCAGTGCTGGTTGAGTGGTCAAGAAATAATGTTGGTTGTATCCAGTGCCGACTATGCCCGACTCCGCCTGTGTTCTCAACAACCTCAACGTCAGCTACGTTTTGAACAACCTCAGCTTCGGCAGAGTGTTCAAGAAATAATGTTGGCTATGCTTAGCACCGGCTATGTCCTCAACAGTTTGTTGCCACACACCCCATGCTAAAGCTGTGCGCATCCTACTACTGTCATCCCTAGTGGAGTTATACCTTGATCGTGACCTACTATACCCAGATTGTTCCACCCAAGCCATGACTTATCATCCCCAGTGGAGTTGCCAAGCTTGTCGATCTTGTCCTTCGAATCTAGGTGATCTGGCGGCACGTGTCTCGGGTTTCAAGGAACCCGGGACTTGATATCGCTCTCTCAGGAACTACGTAAAGAGGATGTGGGTAGGAGTACCAATCGGTGAGATAGGAATTAGGGTCGTGAGGCGGGACTTACCTCACGTGGGTCTGTGACATGCTCAGGCTGGCTCGAGTAGGTGCCCTCTTAGATCACGTTGGAAAGCCCCCTGGCCTATGACAGGTTTGGAATCACCTCCCTTGACCTATTTCTTTGTTCCTGCAAATACACACACACACACACATTAGAAGTACAGACAAGTGGGGCATAGGTCCCCACCTTGTTACAAGGCGAAGCAAAAGTGAGATAAGAAGTTTGATAGAACGGCTAGGCTGGCATAGTGGTTAGACCAGTATAGTGATTGACCCGGTGTAGTAGTAAGACAAGCATAATAACTCAGACCTGCACAACGACATTACTACTAGATGACGGAACCAACACCGACAAGCCTCGCAAGATGGCTAGTCTATCGTGGCAGTAAGCCGGGAACAATAACTTAGACCGACACAACGACATTACTGCTAGACGACAGAACTAGCTTAACAACACGAGGTTCATCATGCCCTCTGGTTAAACATGCGATGAAGAGAAAGGAAGAGACGAAAGTAAAAATAAAAGTGATGGTGAGATAAAGGTGATGGAGAATGATTTGAGAAATAAAAATGTGGGAGATGAATTAAAATTAAATAAGATTAGAAGATGAAGTTAGGATGGAATAAAATAAAATAGGTATGGAATGAATTAAAATAAAATGAAATAAACGCAAATAAAAAGGATAAAGGAAAATAAAATAAAAGAAGATGGGGTAAATAAAATAAAAGAGGTGAATGAAATAAAATAAAATAAATAATCAAAATGGAATGAGATAAAATAAGATAACATAATAAAATCAATAAAGTAAATAAAATAAAGTAGGGTTGGGAAGAATAGGATGAAATGGATGGAGTAAAAGAGATGGGATCAAATAAGCTAAGGTAATGGATGAGATTAGATAAAATAAAATAACAATAAAATAATAAGAAAAAGGTTTTCATTGATCAAGGGAGAAGGGGATTTTATCACTGGGCAATTATGTGAATAGAAGAGGGTAGCATCTAGATAATAATAGAAGACGTTAGTAGAGAGAGAGAGAGAGAGAGAGTAGTTT
>NW_006499969.1:3378164-3436547 GCF_000471905.2 Amborella trichopoda | reverse complement strand
GAGAGAGAGAGAGTTTCGTTGGGTTACTTGAATGAAATGGTTGGATGAAAACGAAGATAACGAATACTTCAAACGAAAAGAAAGGGTAGATTTCGTTTAGACGTTGAGAGAGAGAAAGAAACGTGAGGAGCTCACTATTGGGTTTTTTTTTGTTTGAGAGAGGGAGAACAGGGAGACGATTGCAAATGGCTGGGGAAAGGCAAAGAGATCCGCAGGAAAGTTGGAGAGCCGGGGGAGAACTGGGACAGGAAGGTGGCGAAGATGTCTCGCAGCAGTGAGGTTGTGACTGATGATGTGGGAGAGGTGGAAGCGACTGGTTGTGGGAGTGAAGAGGGATCTCGAGAGTGGTGGAGATGACGAGAGACGAGAGAAGAAGGACGATGGGAGACTGGCATGGTGGACGGAGGAGCACCAAAGGTTGAGAAGGAGGCTGCATAGGTTAGAATGGAGACATAAGTGACTGTAGCAGAGGTAGGACTGTATGAGCAGGTTGAGAGAGGCGGAGGTGGCTGTTGTACAGTAATGAAGAAGATGGGAGCAGAAGGGTGCAGCAGATGGCGGAACAGAAAGAGGGTAGCTGAAGTGGTGGAGATGGTGGGGGAAGGGATGGCGCATGGTGATGAGTGGTGCTGATGGCAGAGGGTTAAGTGGCTGAGCAAGTTTGGGGACCTGGTTTTAGATAAATGAAGACCAGGACAGGGGAGGTTGGGCTGCAAGCGACGAGGAATGAATGGCCTAGTCGCAGGCGATGGCAGTTGGGTCGCAGAGAGAGAGAGGACAGCAAAGGTGGAGAGCAGAAGTTGCGGTGGTAAGAGGTGATGGCTGCTGCAGGGAGTAGAAGTGCGCGAGTGAGAGGAGGGGCTCGTGGCTGGTAGAAGTGGCTTTTGCCCCTAGTGTTTAATTGAGGAGGGTGCGAGTTATGGAAAAGAGGGATTAATAGGCAAGAGTGAGGGATGATGGAAGGGAGAGGAGGCAGCGCACAGCCGGCAATAAGGGGTTTTATTCATCCACGGCGATGGGTTGATTAGGAAAGTTGCACAAGCGGCGCTAGGTAGGAAAGTTTCACAGGCGACGCTAAGTAGGAAAATTGAACAAAGGGTGCTAAGTAGGAAAATTTCGCAGACGTCGCTAAGTAGGAAAGTTGCACAGACGACGCTAAGTTATGAAAGTTTGGGGAATGGTGGTCGCGCGGGACCACAGAACGTGAGAGAGAAAGAAGAGACGCGATTGTGCGTCAAGGGGGTAATGTGAGGGATCACAAAAAAAGATGAGAAAGGGAGGCCGACATTAAGGACCACTAGGAAAAAATAGAGGAGGTAGACTCGAAGGTGCACAGGAAGCAGGTGGATGTGCAGGTTGCACAACAAAAAGAAGAAAAAGACAGGTGGATCTAAGGGATTATCAAGAGATTAAAAGTAAGAGTCGTCATGAACAACCACGGAGAGAGAAGGAGAGAAGAAGAGAAGGAAAAAGAATGAAAGACAAACTGCGAGAAGAGAAGGAGAAAGAATGAAAGACAAACCGCGATAGGCTTCTACCGTCTGTAAAAGAGGAGAGAGAAACAGAGAGGAGAGACGAAGAGAAAATCTACAAATAGAAGCAAAATGGCTATTTTGCCCCGGTCTAACAATTCATAGATTTCCACTTCAGTCCCTATTGCACGCATAGAATTCGTGAGATTTTCCTAGGTCGATTCGGGGTTGCTCCAACGATCATCCGACCAAAAGCTGATTGTTTTCTCATTAGACTCGGAATGACGATTGATTTGATACCTATTTTGAGTCACGGATCACTTTTTTAGGCCACGATCATGAAACTCGAAAAATGCACGAATCTTGCGATCTTCGAATCGAGATTTTACTTGTTCCTTGATGTTTTTCCATGGTTTCTTCGCTGGATCATACTAAGCATGCCGTCACGATCCCGTGGCAACAAATGGGACATGATTTGGTGCCCGAATGAAGATTTCACAACTTTTGGGTTTTGATCGGAATCTAGAATCCGACGGTCGAAAATTCAGTCAATTCGTCGTCTTCGTGTGTAAAATCCAACCGTTCATCATGTACGGGATTCGGCCCAATGGTTTCCCTAGACCTTATGCACACGATGGAATTGGGTTCATATCGATTCGATGCGCGACCGCGGTGATTTGGCCGCTCGAGGGAGACGTGTCCCTGCTGAAGTTTTTGAAACTTATTTCATGAATTTGGAACTTCTCTCTAGCTCTTCTCCCTGCTCAGACGTCGTTACAGGGCGTACCACATATCGAAATGCTCATCTTGACGAGACAAACATGCTCACAAAATTTGAACGCGATCCGACTCAGAACGAGTGAGATACATGCCCCAAACGTTACTGCCTGTGACTGTGAAAATAACCACCTTTAATGGTGTTTTGGTTCAGGGAAGCCGCATGGGAATAGTGTGTGGCCTACCTCTTTTAAATGTTTTGCCCATAACTTTGTTTTGGAACTCCCGATTAAACTGAAACTTGACCCACAAGGGTTTTCGACCATGTTAGATCCAATGGTTATGGTCGCACAGTGATTTGACGTACCAAAAAGATAGTTCCAGTTATAATCGTCCGTTTGAGGGTGATAGAGGCCAATTTTTTCAAAATTGTTTCTTTGTGTTCATTGCCTTAGACATGTCGAATTACGATGAAACTTGCCAGGTGGCGTTTTGGAGTGCGTAAGAAGATCTTAACCAATTCAAGGGCCTTTTTGAGACTGTCAAAATTTCCACTGTTTTGTCAGGTTTTATTGAGTGGCTTCCTCTTTATTTTGCATCAGGGACAAAGGTGCTGAAAAATGTGTTCAAACAGCTTGCCCCACTGAAAGTTGTGCTTCGAGAGAAGTGAGAAGGACAACATTCGAAAAATTTCATCGGCTTTATTAATTTTTTTTTCCTAGCCGCAAGACCACATGAACGTCGAGGAGATATCCACGCAATGCTGTAACTCAGATGCTCAGACGTATGGATGCATTGTTCGCAGGTTCATCTGTGGAGACTTTAGGGGAAGAAGAGACTTTTTTTAAGGCTCCTGTCGAAGTCCTCACTCTCAAGGGACTATTTGTGATTTTGAAAGCTGAGAATTTTGTACGGACCTCATTAGTCAGAATCAGGCCCGTCGGGCAATTGAGTGCCATACCAAAGGGCATTATTCTCATTTGGTTTGGGTTTGTTCGTATCCTCTGGTGTTGATCCATGTTTCGAGGATTTTTTTTGTTTGTTGGTGTGCTAAAGGGCCTTTTATCGGCACTGTTTGCTTTGTGCACCAGTTATTCCTTGGCGGGCAGGGTACCTCACTTTATCGAGGTGAGGTGACCAGCTTTGGGTATAACCCCTGCCCACTGCTTTGCAGTTCTGACAATCAAGATATCTCTCTTCTTTGTCCGAGGCGGCCCCAGAGGACTCAATCCTGATTATCGCACCAAAGTCATGGCTGACTTAGCTTTTTTGGGGTGTCTTCAACATCTTGGAGTGTGTTAGTGACCTCCTGTGAATGATGCTCTTCTTCATGAGACTTTTCTTGCCCTCTTGGCGAATTTTATGTTCATCGAGTCCTTTTTATAAATGGACTCAAGCTGTCGGAATCTTTCCTTGATGCTCCTCTTTTTGGGGTCCTGGTACTATGGTACTGTGGCACCATGGATTTTTGAGTGTGGGCTGAAGCCACCTGTATGGGTGAGTGTTGCATCGACCTGCTTATTGGTTTAAGCGTCCTTTGCAGATTTTCACTTGGACTTCGGAAGCGGCCCCGTAGAGACGGTTTTCACCAACTTCCTTTTATTCTAAGCTCTTTTACCCATTACCTTCCGGCCATGTCCACCATTTTCATCCATTTTTACTCACGATGCCCTTTCGTGTTTTCATCATGCCTGGGTTTTCATTTTCACGGAACTCTCTAACTCATGGTTTTGTGACCATGCTCGTCTGTCATTTTTACTCATTGAGTTCCCTTGTCCAGGTATACACCATGCTTGTTATTCTTATATATTTTTTTTCTTGTTTTTTTTATTTTAGGGTCATGCCTTCGAAACCTGCGCGAAGAAATTTAACGTCATGCAGCCAGGACGTGCACTCTAGTTTAAGGTCATGTAGCTGAACCATGGTGGTGATGGATGACAGTCTATGGAGGCCATGGAGTGAGTATGGTAGTGGTTTGACTCACTTTGGGGAAATGACATGAGGCTACCAGTGAAAGATGGATGGTGTATGGATGGAAAGTAGAAAGTGGTGACCCACTAGCTGACTGCGAATAAGGACGGTGGAATGGCTCGCCGTTTGTTGAGCATGGGTGAGACTCAATGTGGATGATGGATAATAATGAAGGAAGATGGATTCACTAGGGAGTTGGTGAAGATAGTGCACACACGACCGGGTTGGTTAGGGAAGGCGTGCGTGAAGATGCACATAAAGGGTGTGTGCTTGTGTGTGGGGCGTATTTAATGTCATGCCTCCTAGACATGTGCAAAGCAGTTTAACATCATGTGCCCAGGATGTGTACTATGGTTTAAGGTCATATAGCTCGGATCGTGGCTATGCAGTTTAGAGTCTTGCAGCTTGGACCATGCAGTTTAAGGTTGTGCAACTAGACCTTCGATACAGTTTAAGGTCATATAGTTTGGACCGTGGTGCTAAGCCTTTTAACATCATGCGGCTAGGATGTGCACTATTGTTTATGGTCATATAGTTTAGACCATATAGTTTAAGGTCGAGCAACTAGACCTCCGCTACAGTTTAAGGTCATATGTTTGGATCATGTAGTTTAGCCTTTTAACATCCTACGTTTAGGACATGCACTATAGTTTAGGGTCATATAGTCTAGACCATGCAGTTTAAGGTCGAGCACCTAGACTAAGGCTGTGTAGTTTAAGGTCATGATGCAAGGATCGTTGTGTGGGTCGTCATGTAGGTGAAGTTCCATGGAGAATAAGTCTGTAGATGGCAATCTGACTCCCAGGGGATAAAATGGTTAAGGCTAACAGAGGGTTTCAATGGAAATGGTGACACGACGAGGTATGGCAAATGGAAGCGGACCTTGTTGGGGATTAAGGGGTGAGTGTGATTCCCTAAAGGTGGATAATGAGACCTCATGGTGAATAGGTAACCCGACTCTTTGGGGATAAGATACAAAGGAGTGATGACTTGGTGTGAAAACAGACCCACTGGGGCTTGAAGAGGTAAAATGACCCTAACTCTACTGGGGATAATGGGCTACAGTACGAGTGTGACTCCTACTTGGTATGAATGACAGTGGCCTGCGCTTTACTCCATTCAGGATGACAGGTCGCAGCCTGGGTGTAACCCACTGGTGATAGTGGTAGAATATGCTCAGTGGTAATGGGGTCTAGCATAAGGGCACACATGACAAGAAGTGGGGTCATGGGCAGTTCAGGTTCATGATGTAGGTTTAAAGGGTCACAAATGGTGTATTTCAATTGGGGAAATGGGAGCCGGATGTTGAAAGACTTTATCCGGCGTAATGATATGAAGACACATGGTCGAAACTGTGGTACGCCTCTTTGTTGATGAGATGGTTGCATGCTTTGGAATCTCACAATTAGAACTGTGGTACGCCTCTTTGTTGATGAGATAGTTGCATGCTTTGCTTCGAAGCCTCACAGCCGGAACTGTGGTATGCCTCTTGGAGAGACGAGTGCATGCCTTGATGAGTACATGCTCTGCTACGAAGCCTCACAGTCAGAACTATGGTACATGTAAAGGTGGTTGTGTGCCTTGCATGTTTTACTTTGAAGCCTCACAGTCGAAACTAAGGTACACCTCTTTTTAGATATGGCATTATACAGGTGGTCGCATGCCTTGCATGCTTTACTTTGAAGCCTCACAGTCCAAACTGTGGTACACCTTGATTAGGGAGGATACCTCAGAGTGAGTGCCCCGAAGTGTTTTCACCACTCCGCCTTTATTTTGACAATCTTGCCCATAGTGCCTTTGCGAGTTTCACTATGCCCGTCTTTTTCTTTCTCTTCTTTTTTTTTATTGACATATTTTACCCATAGTGGCCTTTGGGGTGCATACTGTGTCTGTCATCATTTTTTTGACATGTTTACCCATGACGCCCTTGCGGGTTTTCGTCATGTCCGTCTTCTTGTTCTTTTTTTTTTTTTTGCGGAAGCGTGTTTAAGGTCATGCCACCGTGACCATCAATTTGGCATGTTTTAAGGTCATCCGTCGAGACTTGAGGGCATGTTTATGGTCTTGCCTCCGAGACTGTATGTTGTGCGGTTCAACATTGTGCCACTAGGACGTGCGCTATAATAGTTTAGTGTTGTATAGCTTGGACCATGGCTATGTAGTTTAAAGTCATACAACTAGGACCATGCAGTTTAGGATCGTGCAACTAGACCTCTGCTATAGTTTAAGGTCATATAGTTTGTATCATGCAGTTTAGGGTCGTTCATCTAGACCGCTGTGTGGCACTGGATCACGCGTAGAATCAGGTCCCAAGTTCAATTTTCCCATGTCTATGAAGTTCTAGATGATGTCCTTGACAGGACGACACTCCTCAGTGCTATGACCATGTCTCCATTGATATTGGCAATAATTGGGCTTGCTTTCCCGTTCAAGTTCCCTCGATCTTTTCAGCACGGGTAGCTCGATCATCCTATCTGATAGGAGAGACTCAAGCAGCTTGGGGATCATACACTTGTCAAAGGAGTAATCCTCGTGCCGGCCTTGGCTTAAGGAGTGCATGGTATTTGTTATGGAAGCTGATAATTGATCATTGTCTTTGACTGATGCTAAGGGTCTAGATATACTTCCATGGTACTTGAGCAAACCTTCAATTTGAACTACCTTGTCGACCATCTTGGCGAATGTAGTGGGCCTTGATGAAGTGACATAGCGAGCCAATTCTAGGTGCATCCGGTCTATGCAATACTCTATCTATTGAGACTGACCTATTGGTGTGGCTAGATTGATGGCCAAATTGCGCCACCTTTCGATGTACTCAATCACTGGCTCACATGGCTTTTATTTCACCTTAAAGAGCTCAAAGAGTTGCACTTTCCTTTCTATGTCTCAGAAGTGCTTAAGGAACTCTTCCTCCATTTGTGCCCATGATGAGATTGACCTTGGTAGTAACCTAGAGTACCATTTGAATGCTGCTCTTGAAAGGGTTCCCACAAATTGTTGAAGCAGTGGGTACTCATTGTTCACTGTATTGTTACAGGCTGCGATGAAATGGGCTATGTGTTGCCGCGATGAGCCAGCATCGTCAAACTTGGGGAAGTCGAGTATTTGATAGCCTGGTGGAAATGGAGTTTGGTCAACATACGCTGGGTAATGCTTTTGATAGCGATTCAGCTCTTTCATCGTTGAGATACTGTACCTTTTCAATGCTTCAGCTACCATGCCTTTCACTAATTCTTTGTTCCCAACCTGAGTCGGTGGGGAAGAGATCGATAATGACGTAGGTGAGGGTGGGAGTGGCTCTTCTTTTGATGGTGCTGTTTCGACGACCAGGCAAGGTGCTTGAGAGATGGTAAAGAGGGCTTGGTGCCCCGAGAGGGTATGAGACAGCAATACTTCTTCGGGCAAAGTTTCCATTGTTTCATCGTTTGACCTCATCTCAGCTTGTAATCGCCTCAATGTGGCCTTGAGTTGAGCAATCTCATCTCCATAGGATTTTAGTACTTCGTCGATCACTAAAGCTTCAAAGCTGCCATACTTGAGGACTCTTCTTCTATTTGCTTATTACATGCCTCAGAACTTACAATCTTGGATTCAACTGTTGTCGCTTCAACAACTCATTGGTGAGGGTCATTGGGCCTTACCTCAGGCCTACTTCATTTTCCAAGGCTTGAGCATCCTCATCATCTAATGAGAATGTGAAACTCGCATAAGACGATGAGGTCACATCATCATCATTGGGGGAGCATTTTTCTAGATATTGAAAAACCATGCGATTGTCCTCAAAAGGAGCCACGACACTTTCAAAACATGGGGCCCATATGTGGTCAGCCTCATAAAGAATCATGGCGTCTTCTGGAGCTAGAGGCACTATTTCATTGGGGTGGTCAGCGAAGGGAATGTTGACCATCTCATCCTCTATTAGGGAATGATTTTCCTCAAATTAGAGTGACGAGCTCTCGTCAAAGGTAGGAATCATTGGGTGGATGAGGACGAGGGATGTCACCCCATCAGAATTGAGCTCTTCATTAGCTAACGGAATGTGAAACACTCATTGGATGAGACCTTACTGTCATCGTAAAGAGCGCACATGCAGCTGGCTTTGCTGGGAAGCATGCAGCTGACTTTGTGGGGAATCATGGTGCCTTCAGGGCATGGAGGAGCCATACTAGTGGGGCAACCAACAGGGGAAGTGCAACTGGGCTATGAAGCCAAGTACACAAAGGAATGCCATGAGTAAAAATGACGGACGGGCATGGTCACGAAACAGTGAGTAAAAGAGTTCTATGAAAATAATACGCCGGGCATGGTGAAAACCCGAAAGGGCATCGTGAGAAAAAATGGATAAAAATGGTGGACATGGCCATAAGGTCATGGGTAAAGAATCGATGGTTAGGGTGTATCTAACCGCCCTCCGCTGAAGCATCAGAGCAATGGGACCGTGTCCCGGCTTCATCATGCCCCCAGTAACAATTTTGATGTTCCCCTGATTCGATGCATTTCCAGCATCATCCTCATCAAGGGGAGTTAGGGGAAGGAAAGGGCTTTCGTCTTCAGTAGAAAAGTCTTCCATAGTGTCCTCTTCTTTGCCTTGCCCTCAGAACTAGCAGAAGTTTTGGATCTGTGCATGTGTGCATGTTGCTCAGGCGTTCCCTGGGTGGGTGGGTGGGTGACTTGGTGGTCAACCCGGGCTAGAGTGGCATGTCCAACCTTAAGAGACCTGATGTCATGAGAATGTGTGTGTGACGGAATGGGTGTGTCACCATCCCTCACAAAGTGAGAGGACATGTGCTAGGAGGGGGGGACAAGGAGGTTCCCATTCGCGTGCTTTGGCAGATGTATTAGTAATGCTGCCCCGAGAAGTGCAGCCCATGAGCAAAGGGGGTACAGGGCCGGGTCCAAGAAGTGTCGAACCCTGACCGTGTCCTGAAGTAACCTAAGGGTTGCCCCGAGGAGTAACTAGAATGGATGGTCCACTAGCTTTAGTGGGTGTGTGTGAGTTGGTGGCTTCAGATCCTCCTCTTGGTGTCAAGCATCCTGTTACAGAGGCCCGCGGTGATAGAGAATGAAGGGTAGCCTCGCAGCGACCCACATGAGCAACAACAAATGAATTGTCAGTCTCGGGAGAGGGAGGGGCAGCTTCCGAGCAGCCCCGAGCAGTGGGATCGGCAAGTGAGTTGCCAGTAGAAGGATGCATGGTGTGTGTGGTGGCGTGTGTGCCACCAATGCGAGGTGCATTGGCAGAGGATCCGTCAATGCATGGACGTAGGGTGTGAGGGACTTGTTGGTCTATCCTCGCCTCTATCTAGGTGAAGATCTAGGAGCATGACACGGGGGTCGATGCTAAGGGAAATGGTCGGGAACAATGTTGTCGGAACCTGTTTCCAATGAAGACTCACAAGTGCAGGGATTATGAAGCGCCCGACTCGGATGAAGGGGTTGAGCAACCCCAACGACAAGTGTGTGCATAGTGAGCAAGAATAAAAAGAAAGGAAGGTCAAACAAGAATGACCCAATGATGGGGTAGTGTGTCCCTAGTGGAGTCGCCATGTAGGTGAAGCTCCATGGGGAATAGGTCAGTGGATAGCTAGCTGACTCCCTGGGGATAAAATGTTTGAGGCCAGCAGGGGTTTAAATGGAGAAGCAGACTTCATTGGCGATTAGGGTACAAGTATGACTTCTCTAAGGTGAAAGATGGAACTCCATGGGGAATAAGCTCATGAAAGGTAACCCGACACTTGGGGATAGGATGGCTTGCTGTACGACTGACCCACAGTGGATTAAAGGGGTAAGCACTACCCTAACTCTGATGGGCATCAATGGGTTACAATGCGACTCCTTTCTACCAAGATGGTGTACCACAGTCCTAGTTTTGTGACGTGGGGACACGGTCAGGTGTTTGAACGTATTTTTCATCACCTTGGTCCCTAGTAGGAAGCAGGTCAATAAAGCCAACAAACCAGTGGATATTCTCGATAGTTTCAGAATTGCTCTAGAATTGCTCAACATCATCATCAGCATTTCAAAAGACCACCTGCCAAGTTTCATCACGATTAGATATGTCTAAGGCAGTGAACATAAAGAAACAATTTCAATGAAATCGGTCTCTAGCACCCTTAAATGGACCATGTAATTAGAGCCGTACTTTTAGTTTGTCAAATAGCTGTGGGACCACCGCCATTAGATCTAGAAGGTCGAAAACCCCTATGGGTCAAGTTTCGGCTTAATCAGGCATTTCAAGACAAAGCTAAGGGTAAAATACCGAAAAGGGGTAGGCTGCACACTATTCTCATGTGGACACCTTGCATCAAAACACCATTAAAGGTGGTTATTTTTAGAGTCACGGGAAGTCACTTTTGGGGCCTATAACTCACTCGTCCCAAGCTGGATCGCTCCCAAATTTGGTGGGCATGTTCGTCTCGTCGAGACGAGCTATTCTATATATGATACTCTCCGTAACAACGCCTGAGAAAAGAGAAAACTAACGCTGATTCGTGAAGGAAGTTGCATAAAATTCAACAGCAACACTCCTCGTTCTAGCTACCAGATCACGACGCTCGCATACTCAATCGACACGAATCCAATTGCATTATGTGCGTGAGGTCCGAGGATATCTCTAGTCCGAACGTTGCGTACGATGAACAGTTGGACTTCACACACGAAGGCATTAAAGCTGTTGTAAAATTCGACCGTCGGATTTCAAGATTTCGGCCAAAAACTCAAGACGACAAAATCTTCATCCGGACACGAAATCAAGTTACGTTCGTTGCAATGTGATTGTGACGGCATGCTCAGTGTTATTCAATGAAGAATTCATGATGAAACATCAAGGAACGAGCACACAATCGATCCGAAATTTTCAAGATTCATTCAAAATTCAAGTCTCATGATCATGGCTATTCACGACTCGAAGTTGGTATCGAAATGATCGCCACGCCGAGCCCTACAAGAAAACAATAATCTTTCAATCAAATAGACATCAGAACAACCTCGAGTCAGCCACGAAAGATAACGCAAGTTCTCAGGCAGCAGTAGAGACTGTTATATAATTCCACACATTGTTAAGTAGGGGCAAAATTGTCCTTTTACATCAATTTTTAGAATTTCTTTAAATTCAATTAAATTATAATTATCTTCAATTCTTGGTAGTTTTCTTGCGTACACCCATGTTTTAGCCCAATTTTATATAAACAGGCACTACTTCATTGTAAAAAACAAATGGATTCATTCTTCTTAGATCAATCAATAAAATTATGATTTTTGCTTGATTTTGTGGATATGTCTTGGAGGGAGAGAGATGAGAGAGAAGAAAAGGGTCAGTACCTTTCGGGCAGGTAACTTTCTCTCTCCTCCCCTCTTTCTCTCTCCTTCCCTCTTCTCATCTTTATCTCTCTCTCTCCTCCCCTCTTTCTCTCTCCTCCTCTCTTCTCATCTTTATCTCTTTCTCTCTCCTCTTCTCTTCTCATCTTTGTCTATGTCTCTCTCCTCCTCTCTTTCTCTCTCCTCTCTTCTCATCTTTATCTCTTTCCCTCTCATACTCGCTTCTCGTCTTTATCTCTTTCTGTCTCATCCTTTATTCTCATCTCTATCTCATTTCTCTCTCTCCTCTTTTATCAATCAATGAAGCCTAACATCGGTTGGTTTTTCTCTCTCCTCTTCTGTCAATCGGTGAAGCCTAGTGTCGATTGATTTTCTCTCTCCTCTTTTTTCAATCAGTGAAGCTTAACACCAATTAGTTTTCTCTCTCTTCTCTTCTATCAATTAGCAAAGCTTAACATCGATTGGTTTTCTCTCTCTCCTCTTCTGTTAGTCTGTGAAACCCAGCATCGACTGGTTTTCTCTTTCCTCTTCTGTCAATCGGTGAAGCTTAACACCGACTGGTTTTCTCTCTTCTCTTTTGCTAGTCGGCGAAGCATAACACCGACTAGATTTCTCTCTCCTCTTCTGTCATAGTCGATGAAACTTACTGCCGACTGCGTCCCCTCTCTCTCTTTCATCCTCTCGCCTTCCATACTCTTCTCTTTATTTATGCTCCCTCTTTCCTTTTGTCCCTTCTTCTCTTCTTATTCTTTCCTCATAGCCTTAATCCTGGTACTCCTTCGTCTGACTAAGAGGGTTGAGGTTAGCCTCTCATGGTAGTCCTGTCGTCTAGCAGTAATGTTGTTGTGTCAGGATTACTTGGCCTGCTTTATTTCCATTACAGACTGACCATTGTGCCTAGCTAATCGGTGTTGATAATGACGTCTAGTAGTAATCCTATGAGCTGGTCTTAGTTATCGAGCCTGTTTTACTACAACGTCGGGTCAATTATTCACCAGCCTAGTCATCGCTTCGATCCTCTCGCTTAGTCGAATTCTTTTTTCCCCCGTCTTTCTTCTCTTCTTCTTTTTGAATGTGTATGTTTGTGTATGTTCATCAAAGAGGAAAAGGGTGACGTCTGGCCCACTTGTCTTATAACCTTTGCCATATATGTGTGTGATTGCAGAAAGCAAGAAGAATACAAGCCAAGGGAGGCTATTTCGATCCAGTTTTATTACTAGGGGGCTTTCTTTGTGATCTAAGAGGGAACCTATGAGAGTCAGCTCGAGTTAAATTCCTCTCTCACCAGTTGGTAACATCTGCCCCTTTTCCCGAATGAGGTCCCGAGAAAGCAATCTCAAAAAAATCTCAGGTCTTCCCTCGAAACCTGAGACAAGTGCCGCTCGATCCCCAAAAGGGTCCGGAGGGCGAGATCGAGGCACCTAACCATCAGGGTTTGACACTTCTTTCTACCCAACCACCCAGCAACAATGGTCTCAAGACCGTCGAGAACCGTTCCTTACTCGCTCAGCATACAAGAGTAGGGTCTAGTCCGAGCATGTTGAACCCCTGCTGAACAATTTGGCACGTGCGACCCGTCAAGCACAAAATCCTTCAATGGCATCTAAGCCTAAATTCCCTGGAGAAACGGTCAGTGTCATAGTTATAAATGAACATGCCGACTCTCAGGAAGCACGTATGGAAAGGTTCAAGCAGATGGTCCAAGCAATGCTGGAAAAGATTGACCGTATGGAGGTTGCCCGACACTTGACTAATTAGCAGGTCAATTCCCATCACTCTAAAGATGTGCCTCACAGGCAGCCTCCCCCTCCTGCCTCACAGGACAACTCTGCCCCTCACCCCTTTTCTCAGGCAGACATGGATGCTATGGTAACCCACAACCTGAAAAGCATACAGATTCCAGGCATATAGGGTGCGACGCTTTATCAGAAGCCGTACCCTTCTTATATTGATCAAGTTCCATTTCCCTCAGACTATAGGAAAGGGAAGTTTCCTCATTTTGATGGAACAACATCCCCATATCAGCACGTCACCCATTTTCATGCAGCATGTCTAGAAACAACGGCTGATGGGAGACTCCTTCTCTGTCAGTTTGTTGAAACCCTTGATTACCCTACCTTCCGGTGGTATGCTCGGCTGCCCCCAAATTCAATACATACTTAGGAAGAGATGGAGAAATTGTTCCATCAGTGTTTTTATGAGGATGAAATGGAGGCCCAAATCATTGAACTTCTCAACTTGACCTAGGAGCTAATTGAGCCGGTGGATAAATTCATATCAAGGTGGAGAGATTTGGCACCTCGCAACCCCAATCCCATGCCTGAGAAGGAAGTAGTTCAAACTTGCGTTCGGAATATGCAACCAGAGATTGCTCTACATGTTGAGGCGTCTAACCCAACCTCCATGTCAAACTGGATCTCTAAGTTAGTTCGAATGGAGAGCTTGTCACGACATCTTAATGGGTCACGACAACAATCTTCAAACTTGAGAAACAACCGGGGCAATGGTAATTCTCGAAACCAGCGCCTGGGGCAACCCACAAAAAGGAGTTATCAATGCGGCTATTACAGTTAATGATCCAAAGAAGGCTGCCACCTAAACTTTGAACCTCTCCAAAGGTGTGGGCACAACAAAGATGACACCTCAGACAGGCAAGCAACAACAGTCATATAATCAGGTGTCTCCACCCGCGAACCTTAATCAAAATGAGTATTGGATCAGCCATCAGAATAAATTTTATATTTTTGAGAACGAATGGGTGCCTGCACTGCTCCGATTACTACTAGAACAAAACATGATACCCGAGGCCAAGTTTCTGGACTAAGATGGTCTTCATACACACACCAAATATTGTGTCTATCATCGAAGGGTTAACCACTCCACAGAGGACTACTACACACTTAAAGACCTCATCGAGGCTCTGATCCAGAAGGGTCAGATTAAGCTTGAGGAACTCAAGAAGGCGTTCAGGGCAACAGAAGCCTTTCACATAGTGACTGTTCACGAAGAAGATGGAGCGAGCCTTGTTTGTCATGATGCTTCAACAAGGCCTAATCACACCAAAGTCAGTGAGGCAAGCCAAGCGCCTTGCTTAGGGATAATCGTGAGGAAAATACAGATATGGGGACATGACTTGAGCGAATGCTCCAGTTTTCATGAGATAATCGTGAGGAAAATACAGGCATGTCATGAATCCTATAACCTTCCAAAAGGGGACCCCCAAAGCACTGCTCCACCGATGAGCACCGGCCTCCCGATGCAAGACACAGGTAACCCTGATTCAGATCCTGCTGAACCCTCAACTTCCATATCATGAATAGTCTACCACAGGAAAAACAGACTCAAGTCGTTAAAACGAGAGGCTATCCATCAAGTTAGGGTTGTTCATAAGCCTAGTGAGACAAATCAATCTATGCCACAGAAAACCAGGAGGAGACAGGCCCTAAGAAGGGCTCGCAGAAGGAACAAGCCTCCTCAACCGCCGGTCGAGCTAGAGTTTCTCAGGCCTCTTCCTCCCCTGTCGACTTTGCAAGATTTTATCCCCGACATGATCCTTCTTCCTCCTTCACCTCATCAGGAGGAAACCCCGGGGTCATCCCTTACTCAAGGCACGTCCAATGAGGGTGATGACATTAAAAGCACCCCCTAACGGTCTAATCAGGAGAAAGACTTAAAAGACTCCCTACACACATCCAACCATAGTGATGACGAAAAACGCTGCCCAGATCTGGAAAATGAAGGGAATGACCTTAATCCCCCTCACCTACTAACCCTGGTTCTTTTTCTTCTTCCTCTTCTTCCTCCCCCTTCTCCTATTCTGTGTCTTCTGCAGGAACAACCTTGAAATGTCCAGACTTAGATGCTCTTGAAAGAGAACTCGAAGGAATCAATATAAACAGAACACATCAGAGATTGCTGAGAAAGACGTTAGCCCAGGTGGCTGGGTTCTTAACGGTTGTTGATGCCTTGGCGGCTCGAGCCCAGTTAGAACCATATTCCTTTGCTGAGAAGCACAGGAAGTCAAAATCAAAGAAACCTCAGTGGCCCCCTGAGCGCAACTTCGAGCTAAAATTGAAAGAATCCAAAGGGCAGAGCTTTTATTCTCAGGAAGCTTGCTCGATGGTACAGGTCTATGAGGTATCACTTAGCCAAGACCATGCACTGCTAACACCCAGTTAAGAATTGAATGAACCCTGCGAGGGTGTCTCTCAACCTCTCTGTAACTTTCAAACTAGACTTCCACAACTTGATATGCTTGAAGTTGACCCTTCTGCTTTTCGATTCAGGGAGGGTGCATAAATCATAACCTACACTGAAACTTTATGGGCCTCTACATTTGAGGTTAATGAAAAGACCTATGAAGACAATGAGGAAGAGTTGCAAGTGGCCTTAGAAGAATGGGAAGAATACGGTCAAGCCACAACTGATGAACTTGAAGAAATAAACCTAAGGGATGAAGCTAATCCCATGCCCACTTTCCTTTCTGTAAATATGTCTCTAGAGGAGAAAAAGGATTTCATTGCCTTCTTGCCTGCAAACGGAGATGTCTTTGCTTGGCATTACCATGAGATGCTTGGTTTAGATCCACAAGTCACAGTCCATCGTCTGGGCATCGACCCGAATGCCAAACCTGTCAAGTAGAAATCAAGAAGGTTCAGACCCGATCTTGAAATGCAGATAGATGTTGAGATATCCAAACTTAAGCAAGCAAGCTTCATTTGCGAAGTCAAGTACCCAAAATGGCTAGCAAATGTTGTGTCAGTCAAGAAGAAAAATGGTCAAATTAAGGTCTGCATCGACTTCCGCAACCTCCATGTCACTGGCCCAAAAGATGACTTTGTTTGAACGTATTTTTCAGCACCTTGGTCTCTGATAGGAAGCAGGTCAATAAAGGCTGTAAAACAATGGAATTCTTGACAGTCCCGGAATGACCCCAGAATTGATCAAGACCTTCGTCAGCACTTCAAAATACCACCTCCGAAGTTTCATCGTGATTAGACATATCTAAGGCAGGGAATACAAAGAAACAATTTCAGCAAAATCGATCTCTAGCACCCTGAAACGAACCCTACAATTGGAACTAAAATTTCGGTGTCTCAAAACATTGTGGGACCACTTCCATTGTATCTAGCACAGTCTAAAACCCCTATGGGCCATGTTTCGGCTTAATCAGATACTCCAGAACAAAGATATGAGCCAAACATTGAAACAGTAGAGGCCGCACACTATTCCTGTGTGGCTTCATTGCACCAAAACACCATTAAAGGTGGCTGTTTTTACAGTCATGGACAACCACTTTTGGGGCCCGTAACTCACTTGTTCTGAGTCGGATTGCTCCCAAATTTGGCGATCGTATTCGTCTCATAAAGGCGAACAATTCAATATATGGCATGCCCAGAGACGATGTCCGAGTAAGGATAAAAGCTAAAGAGAAGTTGTCGATCCGTGAAGAAGTTGAAGAAAATTTAACAGCGCACACCTCGCTCGATAGACCAAGTCACGATGCTCGCTCAACGGATTGACGTGAAACTAATTCCATTGTGTGAGTAAGGTCCAGGGCTATCATTGGTCCAAACCCCATATATGATAAATGATTAGATTTATTGCATGAAGCCAACGAAATAACTAAAATTCTGACTGTCGAATTCCAGATTTCGAGCAAAACTCAAAAGTTACAAAATCTTCATTCGGGCTCAAAATCGAGTTCCGTTTGTTGCCACGCAATCGTGACGACGTACTTAATGCGCTATGTTCAAAAAAATTACAAAAAAACATCAAGGAAATAACGCATCATGGATCAAAGTTTTCAAGATTCAAGCAAATTTTAAGTCTCATGATCGTGGTTTGAAACATGATTCATGGCTCGAAGTTGGTGTCAAAATGATCGCCATGTCGAGCCTTATAACAAAATGATAATCTTTCGATTAAACAGGCATCAGAACACCCTTGGATCAACCATAGAAGATCACGCAAGATCTTGAGCAGCAGTAGGGATTGTTCTGAAATTCCACACATTGTTAGGCAGGGGCAAAACATTCCTTTTGCACCCATTTTTAAAATTTCTTTTAATTCAATTAAATCTCAATTTTCAGCAATTAGGTTTAATTTTGATCAATTCACTCATGTTTGGGCAACTCTATATTAATAGGCACTACCTCATTGTAAAGAGGCCCCTCGGCCTTCAATTGATTGTTTTGAAGAATGACTAAAACTTTTCATTCCTTGCTTAACCCTGTGAGTACATTTAAGAGAGATAGAGAGAAAGGAGAGAGAAAAAAAGGTTGATACCCTTCGGGTAAGCAACTTTTTCTCTCCTCCCCTCTCTCTCTTCTTTTATCTTTTCTCTCGCTTTCTCTCTCTTCTCTCGTTCTCTCTTCTTTCTCTCTCTCTTCTCTCTCTTCTCTCTTTATCCTCTCTCTCTCTCTTTTTTCTCTCTCTTCTTCTATCAGTCAGTGAGGCCTAACACCGAATGATCTTCTCTCTCTTCTTCTATCACTCGACAAGGCTTAGCGTCAATTGATCTTCTCTCTCTTCTTTCATCAATCATCGAGGCCTAGTGTCGTTGGTCCACTCTCTCTTCTTCTATCAATTAGTGAGGCCTAATGTCAGTTGATCTTCTTTCTCTTCTTTTAGTCAGCGATGGTTAACGTCGGTTGGTCAACGAGGCCTAGCGCCGGTTGTTCTTCACTCTCTTCTTCTATTAGGCGACGAGGCCTAGCATCAGTTGATCTTCTCTCTCTTCTTCCATCAATCGGTGAGGCCTAGGGTCGGTTGGTCTTCTCTCTCTTCTTCTATCAGTGGGGGAGGCAAAATGTCGATTGCTTTTCTCTCTCTTCTTCTATCAGTCTACGATGCCTAGTGTCGGTTGATCTTATCTCTCTTCTTCTATCAGTCGATGAGGCCTAGCGTCGATTGGTCTTCTCTCTTTCTTCTATCAGTCAGCGAGGCTTAGCTCTAGTTGGTCTTCTCTATTTTCTTTTATCAATCGGCGAGACGTAGCACCGATTGGTCTTCTCTATTTTCTTCTAGCAGTCAGCGAGGCCTAACGCCTGTTGGTGTCCTCTCTCTTCTTCTATCAGTCGGAGAGTCCTAGCACCAGTTGGTCTTCTCTCTCTTCTTCTATCAATCGGTGAGACTTGGCACTGGTTGGTCTTCTCTCTCTTCTTTTATCAATCAGCCAGACATAGCGTCGACTAGTTTTCCCTCTCTTCTTCTGTCAATTAGCGAAACTTAACGCCAATTGGTTCTCTTCCTCTCTTCTCATCTGACACAGTCGGCGAAGCCTAGCACCGACTGCTTCCTCTCTCTCTCATCTCTTGAAACAGTCGGCAATGTCTAGTTCTGAGTGCATCTCCTCTACCTTCTTCTCCCTCTTCTCTTCCATCTTCTCTCTCCTTCCATCTATCCCCTTCTTCTCTTTAACCATTCCTTTGTTGCTCTCTCATTCGATCAAGAGGGATTGAGGATTGCATCTCATGGCAGTCCTATCGTCTAGCCATAATGTTGTTGCGCCAGGTTCGCTTAGCTCACTTTATTCCCACGAAAGACCGACCATCCTGCTTAGCTAGTCGATATTGGTAGTAACGTCTAGTAGCAATCCTGTGAGCTGGTCTCAGTTACCGAGCCCGTTTTGCTACCACGTTATGCCTATTATCCATCATCCTAGTCTCTGCTTTGATCTTTTTGCTTGGTCAAATTCTTGCTCCTCCCATCTTTCTTTCTTCTTTTTGAATACGCATTCTTCTGTATGTTCATCAAAGAGGAAAAGGGTGAGGCCTGACCCACCTATCCCATAACCTTTGTCGTATATGTGTGTGATTGCAGAAAGCAGAAAATAAGAAGAATACGAGCCAAGGGAGGCGGTTCTGAACCAGTTCATTATTCGGGAGGCTTTCTTCATGATTTAAGAGGGCACCCATGCGAGTCAGCCCTAGTAAGTCTCGAACCCACCTTTTAAATTCTTCTCTCACCGGTTGGTAACACCTACCCCGGTTTTCGAACGTGGTTCTCGAGAGAGCGATCTCACAAACGTCTCGGATCTCCCTTGAAACCTGAGACGTGAGCCGCTTGATTCCCCAGGGATCCGAAGGGCGAGATTGAGGCACCTAACCAGCTTGGCGATTCCATTAGGGACTTACTACCCCTTAGTCGAATCGTTCTAGTTTGGCTAGTTTCTTCTTTATGTTCTTTCATTCTCTTTTCATATTCACTTATAGCTGCTGGGTTCTGTAACCCATTTATCAGGATCGGGGATTTTCTTATCCCCTTATTCGAGAGTGTCCCTAAGGAACAAGGTCCTTCAACTTCGTTCTCGAGCATCCTATTGAGCAACGACTCTTGTCTAGCTCCCAGGTCTTAACTTGGACCGGTGTGCGGAGGGACTTGAAGGCCCCTCACTCTCCATCTCTTCGCTCTGGTGGAAACTCCACCAAGGCGCCTTGCATGGGCGGCACTTATGTTGCCCTACACAGCATGCACCCAGCCACCGACAAGTCACTTGCTGGTCGTGTTTCTGAGGTATGTTGGAAGGCTATTTGGTCCATTTCTGTAAAAGACAAGAAAGTTCTCGTTGCTTCTGTGCGTCGCCATAAGGCTACCTCCCACATTCCTACACCATTGGTCTCTATCCTTAGAGGCTCAACACGTCGAGGCAAAAACCCTACGGTCTCCACCCCTCACACACACCACAAGGCTCGTGGGTTACCCACTCAAGTCACACTTCGGGGAAACCCTTCTGTTACCTTGAGTCCGTGTCCAAGATCGAACCTTCCAAGGTTAGGTCCTGCACACGCAACTCATGTGCATCTCACTGCTCGGGGCATCGCCATTATTCCGTCAACCCGAATACACAGGAGACGACCTTTTCATCCTCCTCCTATGCACACACAAGCACACCCTTTAAGGGGCAGACCTGCACCTATTCTCTTCCAGACACCTGCTCATAGTTCTCGACCTCTTAAAGCCAGATCACCTGCACGAGCTCGGGTGGAACCCCAAGTACCCCGTGATTCTTCTTCAAAGGGCGCACATGCTTCGCCATCTCAGGCCTCCCCTCTTCCTCGATTCAGGCCTCCTCATGACCCGACCCTGCTCCTCCTTCATCGAGCAAGCACCTTTAGCCTTGGTACTCGAAGGTTTTTCGCAAGAGTACCATCCTAAACCAGCCCCAACGTTTCGATCATGTCTCTGGAGTTCTTAAGAGAACTCGGGGAATTGACCTCATGGAAGATCGAGTTCTTCATCCTCCTCGGCCCAAAATGACTTCAGTTCCTGGCCCTCATTCATTGCTGCATCTGATGGAGACAACTCTCTCCTGTGTAGGAAGAGTTGACCAGACCAGCTGCAACCTAAATCGCAGTTTTGACACGAGGTCCATCAAAACCTCAAGGCTAGACGTGATAGAGGTCTGCGAATTTTGACTAAGGAAGTGACCAAGGCAGTCAAAATAGCCAATTTTGATGACCCTCTTCACCTTAATCCCTTTTACCCCCTTCAAACGACGAAGCCTGAAGAAGAGCTTAATGAGCTCTATGCTGTGGTTACTATCACAGACGAAGACCCAGCCACTCAACAGCCACAGTCCCAAGACCGTCGTGAACTGACTCCTCAGCCACGGTCCCAAGACCGTCGAGAACTGGTCCAAACATGATCTGTGTACAAAAGTCGAGTGTAGTCAGGGCATGCCGACCCCTTTTTGATTGACCTACCATGTACGACTCGTCAAGTTGGCAAACCCTTTGTGGCCACTAACATCGACCCTCATGATGAAATGGTTTGCGTAATGGTTGTAAGCCAGCTCAGTGATGCGCATGAGGATCGCATGAACAATTTCGAGGATATGGTGCACGTGATGATGGAAAACATCGATCGTATTGACGCTGCATGCTAGTCGGCTAATCATGAGGCCAATTCCCATAACTCTAATGGTGTACCTTCACGGCAGCCTCCTCCGTCTACCTCACAGGAAAATTTTGTCCCTCACCCGGTTTCTTATTAAGATATTGATGCTATTATCACCCATAGCCTAAAGAATAGACAAATTCTGGGCGTACAGGGTGCGACGCCTTATCAAAGGCCATATCCTTCCTATATTGATCAGGTCTCATTCCCCTAAGACTATAAGAAAGGGAAGTTTCCTCTATTCAGTGGAACCAGCTCCCCAAACCAGCATATCGCCCACTTCTAAGCAGTCTGTTGAGAAACAGCAGCTAACGGGAGACTCCTTCTCTGTTAGTTCGTTGAGACCCTTGACGGCCCATCATTCCAATGGTATGCCCAACTTCCTCCAAACTCGGTGCATGCATGGGAGGAGATGGAGAAACTGTTCTATCAATTCTTCTATGTGGTCGAGAGAGAAGTTCAAACATCGATCTTCTCACCTTGACTCAAGACCTTGATGAGCCCATAGATCAGTTCATATTCAGATGGAGAAACTTCGCTTCCCGCCACCCTAATCCTATGCCTAAGAAGGAAGATGTCCAAACTACTACGTAGAACATGCGACCTAAAATCGCTCTACATGTCGAGGCCTCTAATCCAACTGCCATGTCAGAGGTGATCTCTAAATCAGTCTGTAAATAAAATTTTTCACGCCATCATGGTGGGGCACGACAACCATCAACAAGTTCATGCAACAGTTGGGGCAATGGTTACTCTTGGAATAGCTCATGGGGCAGCCAACAGAAAGGGGTAATTAGTGTAGCCGTTATGGTCACTGATTCAAAGAAGACTCCCTCCCAAACTTTGGACCTCTCTAAATAGGTAAGCACAACAAAGGCAACACCCCAGGCTTACAAGCAGCAACAGTCATACAATCGGGTACCTCCACCAGCCAATTTTGATCCGGATGATTATTTCACCAGGCATATGAATAAGGTCTATCCCTTCGAGAAGGAATAGGTCCCTGCGTTGTTCCAGTTATTATTGGAGCAAAATATTGTCCAGCTTCCAGAAACTAGGTTCCTTGAGCAATCGTGCCTTGACACTCAGACAAATTATTGTGCCTACCATTGGGGAATCAATCATTCCACAGATGACTGCTACACGTTGAAGGATATCATTAAGGTCCTGATTCTGAAAGGTCAGATAAAGCTTGAAGATTTAAGGAAGGCCTTTAGGTCATTTGAGGCCTCCCATGCTGTAACCATTCAAGTGGAGGACGAAATGCCAGGTTTCCTCTACGCCCTCTTCATTTTGATGCTTTAGGAAGGCATAATCACACTAAAGTAGGCAAGGCAACCCCACCATTTTGCTAAGGGGACTAAAGATCATTGGTGCCCATTCCATCAGATAAGAGGTCATTATTTGTTAGAATGCACAACTTTCCTTGATATATTCATAGAGAAGATACGGGAGTGTCAAGAATTTTACAATCTCCTTGTAACTGATCCCCAATCACTTCCTCATCAGGGCAAGAAGATCACACAAGGCAAGATCTTCCGATGAATGACTCAAACTCTGCAGACGGCTCGACTTCCCAGCCATGGATCATCTATCATGCCTGAAGCAGACTCAAGTCTTTGAGGTGAGAAGTGGATCACCAAGACATCACTTATCGCAAACCCAGTGAGAAAAATCAAAAAGCACCTTAGAAAATCAGAAAAAGACGTGTCCCAAGGGCTGCTCGCCGAAGAAACAAGACCGCTCAACCCACATTCGGGTAGGAATTTCTCAGGCCCCTTCCTCCGTTGCATCCTTTGCTAAACTTCATCCTGCAAGATCCTTTTTCCTTTTTCATCCTGCCAAGAAGACATCCCCGTGTCATCTTCCACTCAGAAAACGTCCGATGAGCGTGACGACGTTAAAAGCACTCTCCAACAGTCTAAGGAAGAGAAAGACCTAAAAGACCCCTTGCAACCGTCCAACTTTGGTGATGATGTAAAAAGCTGCCCAGGTCGGTCTAATGGGGGAACGACCTTAAAAGTCCCCCACTTGCTAACCCCTCTACACCTTCTTCTACTGTTTCTCTTTCTCTTTATCGTATGTCTTCCTCAGGTACGACCTTGATGTGACTTCAAGGCTCTTGATCGAGAATTCGAAGGAATCAATATAAGCAGGACACAGTGGAAGGGATTGAAAAAGACCTTGGCACAGGTAGATGGATTCTTAACAGTCGTTGATGCCCTGACAGCTAAAGCCAAAATAGAGCCACCTTCATCAAAGAAGCGCAAGAAGTCGAAGCCAAAGAAACCCTAGTGGCAACCTGAGCCTAACTTTGAGCAAAGATTGAGAGAGTCATGGGGGCAAGGTTTCTAGTCTCAAGAAACTTGTCACATGATATAAGTCTATGAAGTACCAACCCGTGTGGGCCAAACATTGCAGATAGCTGCTCAAAGGCTGAGTGATCGCATTGGCATACTTCTTGCACTACAATAGTTGAATCCCAAATTCCTTGCGATCCCTAAGAAGAACTCTTGCAGTTCGAGAAACAACCACTGTCTATGGAACACCCTTCCCTTCCTCAAACGGGGAAAGATGCGGAGATTATAATCCACTCTTGGCCTCTAACAGAGGCAGAGATGTCAGGATCATGGGTCTCTATAATGGAAGAAGGTGGTCAGGCCACAGCTGACGAACTCGAAGAAATAAATCTTGGAGATGAAGCAAACCCCGGACCTACCTTCATTTCAGCAAGAATGTCTTTAGATAAGAAAGAGGAGTTCATTTCCTTCTTGAAAATGAACCGAGACATCTTTGCTTGACATTACCATGAGATGGCTGGTTGAGACCCTCAAGTCATCGTTCACCATCTCGGCATTGATCCGACTGTCAAACCTGTCAAACAGAAATCAAGAAGGTTCAAGCCTGAACTTAAAATGCAGATAGATGCCGAGATAACCAAACTTAGACAAGCAGGTTTCATCTGCTAAGTCAAGTACTTGAAATGGCTAGCAAATGTCGTTCCGGTCAGGAAGAAAAATGGTCAAATCAGGGTCTGTATTGACTTTCACGATTTGAATACTGCTTGTCCCAAGGATGACTTCCCATTGCCATGCACTAAGATGCTCATCGACTCCACAACTCATTGTCAAATCTTTTCCTTCATGGATGGATACTCCGGTTATAATCAGATAAGGATGGCACTTATAGATGAAGAGGCCACAACATTCTGAACTCCAAAAGGGGTCTTCTATTACACAATGATGCCTTTTGAACTAAAAAATGTCGGCGTCACATATCAAAGAGCAATGACAACCATTTTTTGAGACATGATGAACAAAGAGGTGGAGAGTTATGTGGAAGAATTGGTGGTAAAATCTAAAGAGAAGGATGCTCATATGAGAGATCTTGAAAAAGTGTTCAAACGCTTGCGTCTCCGTCAGCTAAAAATGAACCCGCTGAAATGCGCTTTTGGCGTGCGTTCGAGAAAATTCCTGGGGTTCATCGTCAGACATCGAGGGCTTGAAGTTGAGCCAGTTAAGATCAAGGCAATGCAAGATATGCCATCACCGACTTCACTTCGAGAATTTCTCTCCCTCCAAGGGCAACTAGCATACATTCACAAGTTCATCTCGAACCTCTCAGGTCAGTGTAAACCCGTTACACACCTTTAAAGAAAGATGCACCATTAATATAGGATGAAGCATGTCAGACAGCGCTTGACAACATGAAGCATTATTTACTCAACCCTCCAGTACTCTCTACAACAGTATTAGGAAGCCCCTCATTCTATATGTGACTTCTTTTAGACGAATCACTCGGAGAGTTGTTGTCACAAAACAATGAAGAGGGAAAAGAGACTGCGTTATATTACCTCAATAGCAGGATGTAAGGGGCTGAGAGGAATTATCCCCCAATAGAAAAGATGTGTCTAGCCCTGATCTTGGCAGTACAGAATCTCCACCATTACTTGCTTGGTCATGAAGTAAAACTTATATCAAAAGCTGATCCTGTAAAGTTTCTCATAACATGCCCATGCTTGTCAGGACGCCTTGCTAAGTGGGCATTATTGCTGATGGAGTTCGATATCATGTATGTCCCACAGAAGGCTATCAAGGATACTGCAAAATCATATATAGCCCAGTTTGAAGATGTATCCCTATGTCACATCCCCAGGAGGATAAATTTGCAGGCCGATGCACTCGTCAAAATCGGCGCTACAATTCTGTTGTCCTCATCAGAGCCGACGCTTGTTTGGGTGGCAGAATGGAGACACATCGAACTAAGAACTGAGGTCGATGCAGATGATGAGAGAAATATCTTCCCACAGTGTCTCCCTTCTCCATTTGGAGCACTTCTATTAGCCAAAGAAGTAATCAAGACTGAATAAGCAATAGAACATAGTCAAGGAGCTAAGGGTCAAAATCAAGGACCAGAATTCTTTGATCCAATGTGCGTAGAAATTGAGCAGGTAGAAGACTGGAGAGAGCCCATCACCAATTTCCTAAAACATGGCAGGCTTCTGGAAGATCGTGCCAAACATAACAGCATACGTCGAATGTCCACCAAGTATACTCTCCTCGAAGGAGATGTTCTCTTTAGACGGTCGTTTGACGACATCCTTCTTAGATGTGTCAACATCCAAGAAGAAAATAAAGTGTTAGAAGAAGTCCACTCAAGCATCTGTGGACTACACCAATGCGGTCCTAAGTTCTATGAATGAATACACAGGTTGGGATACTATTGGCCTTCTATGATCACCGATTCCTTAAGATACGCTAAAAAGTGCCAGGTATGCCAAATACACTCCAGGCTGGTTCACCAGCCTCCAAAACCCTTACACCTTATGGTTGCCTCATGGCCCTTCTCACAATGGGGTATGGACATCATTGGGACTATGGACTCCCCTTCCGCAATGAGCCATGTTTTCATCCTAGCTGCAACAGATTATTTCTCCAAATGGGCTTAAGCAGTCCCCCTAAAGCAAGTTCTTGAGACAGTGGTGGCCTACTTTGTTCGACATCATATCATATATCACTTTGGAGTGCCCGACCAGATCATATCTGACAACGACCCTCAATTTAGGCGACATCACATTGATCGCTTAGTTAACCAGTTCGATTTTGAGTGGAGGTAATCAACTATGTACCAACCTTAGGTGAATGGATTAGCTGAGGATTTCAATAAGATTCTATGCAATGTTCTAAGAAAGTCAGTATAAAAAACAAGGAATAACTGACATGAGAAGATTCCCGAAACACTGTGCGCTTACCGTACCACTACACAAAATTCTACTGATTGCACTCCTTATTCTCTAGTCTATGGGGGTGAAGCAGTTTTTCCTCTCGAAATACAAATCCCTTCATTCCGAGTCACTATTCACCAAAGAATAACTGAAGATGAAAGCGTCAAGCTCTGGTATCAAGAATTGGATGCACTCTACGGAAAGAGGCTAGAGGCTTAGCAGAACCTTGAACTCAATCAAGGGAGAATGAAGAGGGCTTATCACAATTCTGTTAAGATCCTCTCATTCGCCCGTGGTGATCTAGTCGTAGCTGTCAAGAGGCCTATTTCATGCATGGCCGACGCAAAGGGAAGTTTGAGCCTAAGTGGGAAGGTCCCTTTATAGTCAAAAAGGTCTCGCCCAAGGGAGCTTACTATTGGCACATCCTGATGGAGAAGAGGCAATGCCCCCTATCAACAGGCGATACCTAAAGAAGTACTATCCATGATGTGTATTCAAAAGAAAGGGACTCAACGTGAAAACAAGCAAGATCATCCAAACAAAATGCTAACTCTTTTTATTTTTATTGTAGTGAAAATGAGTTACAAGTTACAAGAACCCATTACTATGGAGGTTACAAGTCTCTTTCATCTGAGGATAAGAGGACGGTTACAAACCAAAATTTGTGCTTTTACTCTTGCATCTGAGAGTAAGAGGATGGTTACAGGCCAAAACGAATGTCTGTCCCATGAGGAAGAAGCAAGCCCATGAAAGGAAGGACCTCCTCATGAAGAAGAAGCGGAGAGTTAGCTTTAATTCATCTGACGAGTAACATTATGGTTACAGACCAGAAGATAAAGCAGAGCCACTCCAAAACGATAGCCTCAGTCCATTCGACATGTATGTCAAACATACAAACCAGGTACCTCATCTGACGTGCATATCAAACCTACGACTGAAAGCATGCCCTGTTCACAGTGGATGCCCATTCATAGAACAACATGGACCTCATTGTTCTCCTGGAGGATTTGGCTTTCAATTGGTTCCACAAGCCACGCCTCATCCTTCGCTACTTTTTGCTGGCCCATGAACATCGCCGTACGTAGATCATCGCCGAGCGCCGCGAACCCTGCACATGACTTATCGCCACATGTGTTGATAAACACCGACTAAAGCCAGCGCTGATTGTGTTCACCAGAGGCAGCACCAGTTGCGTTCTCCAAAGGCCAGCACCAGTTGTGCTCCTAGCCCTTAACACCGTTGCCTTTCTCGAGGTTCAGCGCTGGTTGTGTCAACACTCTAAACCATCAGCGTCAGTTGCCTCAGCGTCGATTGTGTCAGCACTCTAAACCATCAGCGCCAGTTGCCTCAGCACTAGTTGCACTTCTGTTAGCGTCGGCTCTGTCGCAACTGTTCATCTCTCGAGACTCCTCTTTTTTCAAAACTTGAGTTTTCGCACCTCCTTAATGGTCACGCGATTTCCAAGGATGACGGTTCACCTCCAGCAATCATATGCCTTCCTCGTGATAGTTCACCTCCTGCAGCCGTACGGTCCACCTCCAACGACCGTTCGTCTTTTGTCGAAATTGCTCCCACATGGTTGAAAACTCACAAGAAAACTTTCCCGCCTACGTCTTTTGGCTTGGACTTCACCAAAACCTCTTCGAAAAACCTCTGCGACACCATTAACAATGTAAAAAAGTGGAGATAACCTCGATAAACCTCTTGAAAGTGCTCAAAAACTTCTGCAACCCCATAAAAATCCCCAAAAAATCTCCAAGATGCGCAAAAATACTCACTGCTGTGTTTCCCACCTTTTCTACTAGAAAGGAAGATTGCAGCCGAAATTCCTTCCCTTTCATGAAAAACATCATGGAGGACTCTCCTTTCCTTGCTACTCTCTCTGCAACTTCGCTAAATTCTAAGCAAAGTCCGTACGCCGAAGGTCTTCTCTTCAAAACCCTTGCCAGAATCCTGCTGCTTACTAAAGAACCTTCCCTGCAGAGACTATTGCTAAAGTCCCACTGCTCTCTGGAAACTTCAATCGAGCGCTCTCTCCTCGATGTTAAAGAAAATTGTTGCTTAAGTTTTTACCTTTGGTGAAAATAACGGAAAATGGAGTTTTACCCCCTTATATAGACTACATTGCCCTCAAAAGCCCTTCACAAACTTGGAATTCCAGTTGCATTTAAGGGAAACCAAGCAACAATGAGCCGGGTCAAGCTTCGACAAAAGGCCCGAGGTAACTCTCATCGATCCATCCCCAACGCTAATTGATGCAGTGCTGGGTGTGTTTCCAAATACATCCTTAGCGTCGATTGACATATCGTCGAATGTGTTTCCAAATACAACCCTAGCGCCGGTTGACTTAGCGCAAGGTGTGTTTACAAATACAACCTTAGAGCCGGTTGACTTAGCATCAGGTGTGTCTCTAAAATGACCCTAACGCCGGTTAACTCAGCGCTGATTGTCTTCAGATAATACCATGGGTCATCCACTACTCCAGCTGAGCAACGTCGGTTGTGTTGTGGGAACTCAGCACCGGTTGAATAGTCGCAATAAACCATCAACGCTACACATGATGTCGGCTGTATTTCAAGCAGTGTATGCCCCACCACTATCCCTAGCGGAGTAGTACCCAAGCCAGGATGTGTCACCCCTAGTGGACTTGGAATTAGGCCCCTCAGTCATGGTCCATACTGCATGACCCTAACTGCTTAACCTCAGTCCATACTACATGACCCTAAACTGCTCTGCTTGCACCTTGACTTCCCCAATGAAGTCAGGGGCTGTCCCTCACCCCCACTAGGAGTCACACTCATACTGCGGCGCATCATCCCCAGTGAAGATAGGGTAATTCTTACTTCCCCAATCCCAAGTGGGTCAGCTTCACTAAGCTATCTTACCCCTAAGGAGTCGTGTTACCTGTTATAAAGTCTCATCTTTCACCCAGAGAGTAAACTTACACCCGTTAAAACCACAGTGAGGTTCACTTTTGCTGGTCATCCTTCATCGGGTAACCATTTCCATCTGAGCCCTACGTTTGTGAATGGTCGTAGCGATTGTATCCCTAGAGAGTCAGATTACCATCCACATATCTATTCCTTATGAAGCTCTACCTACATGGTGACCTACACGTTGGTCTAGATGCACGACCCTAAACTCCATGGTCCAAACTATATGACCTTAAACTGTAGCGGAGGTTCATACTGCATGATCCTAAACTGCTCAGCCTTGGTCCAAACTACATGACTTTAAACTATAGCAAGGGTCCATACTGCACGACCCTAAACTGCTCAGCCTCGGTCCATACTGCATGACCCTAAACTGCTTAGCCTCGGTCCATACTGCACGACCCTAAACTACTCAGCCTCGGTCCATACTGCATAACCCTAAATTGCTCAACCACGTTCCATACTGCATGACCCTAAACTGCTCAGTCTTGGTCCACACTGCATGACCCTAAATCTTGGTCCATATTGCATGACCCTAAACTGCTCAACCTCCGCCCATATTCCATGACCCTAAACTGCTCAGCCTCAGTCCATATTGCATGACCCTAAAACTGCTCAGCCTTGGTTTATACTGCATGACCCTAAACTGCTCAACCTCGGTCCATACTACATGACCCTATACTGCTCAGCCTCGGTCCATACTGCATGACCCTAAATTGCTCTGCACCATGGTTCTAACTATATGACCTTAAACTTTAGCAGAGGTCTAGTTGCACGACCTTAAACTGCATGGTCCTAATTGTATGTCTTTAAACTGCACAATCATGGTCCAACTGTATGACTTAAACCATAGTATACGTCCTAGCTGCATGACGATAATAGGCTCAACAACATGGTCCGAACTATATGACCTTAAACTGTAGCGAAGGTCTAGTTGCATGACCTTAAACTGTATGATGTTAGTTGTATGACTTTAAACTGCATAACCATGGTCCAGCTGTATGACCTTAAACCATAGTACATGTCCTAGCCGAATGACGATAAAAGGCTCAACACCATGGTCCGAACTACATGACCTTAAATAGTAGCGAAGGTCTAGTTGCACGACCTTAAAATTGCATGATTCTAGTTGTATGACTTAAAACTGAATAACCACGGTCCAGCTGTATGACCTTAAACCATAATACACGTCCTGCTGGCATGAAGATAAAATGCTTCGCGTAGGTCTCAGAGGCATGACCATTAACTCGCCACCACATACGCACACATGCCTTTTCGTGCACTTTCACGCACGCCTTCTCTAACCTACCTGTTAGTGTGAGCGCACCACCTTCATTACTCCCTAGTGAGTTCATTCCTTTCTTCATCCTACATCGTTCCTCAGTGAGTCTTACCCATGCTCACAAAGCGACGAACGATCCCACCATCCATACTCATTGTAAGTTAGTAGGTCACTATCATCCACTCACATTTTATACATTGTCCATCTCTCATAAGGAGCCTCGAGCCATCTCCCCAAGTGAGCCAAACCACCAACATACTCACTCCATGGCCTTCATAGACTATCATCCATCACCATCACAGTCCAGCTGTATGACCTTATACCATAGTGCACGTCCAAGTCGCATGACGTTAAACTATTTCGTACAGGTTCCGAAGGTATGACCTTAAAACGTGCCTTCAAAAAAAATATATAAAAGAATAATGGGCATGGTGTATACCTTAACAAGGGAACACTATGAGTAAAAGTGACGGATGGGCATGGTTAGGAAACCATGAGTAAAAGAGTTTCGTGAATAAAAACAGGGCACGGTGAAAACTCGAAAGGACATCGTGAGTAAAAATGGACAAAAAGGATGGACATGACCGAAAGGTCATGAGTAAACGAGCCCCAAATAAAAAAACGTTGGTGAAAACCGTCTCTACAGCGCTGTTTCCTTAGTCTAAGTGAAAACCTACAAAGGGGGCTCAGAACAATAAAACCAGCTAGATGCAACATTCGCTTCCACAGACAGCCTTGGCAAGCATTCCCTTCATCATCAAGACGTCCAACAGGGTGTAGACATTAAAATCATCGCTCGATGTCCTTCTCTAGTTCTGGGTGAACAGGTAACTTAGTCGACGTATTTCTCCAGTCATGCATGAACAGGTAGCCCAGTCGACATCCTTCTTTAGTCCTAGGTGAACAGGTAGCCCAGTCAATATCCTTCTCCAGTCCTAGGTGAACAGGTAGCCCAGTCGATGTCCTTCTCCAGTCCTGGATAAACAACTTGCCCAGTCGACAACCTTCCCCAGTCCTGGCTCAACAGGTAGCCCAGCCGACATCCTTCTCCAGTCCTCGGTGAACAGGTAGCCCAGTCGATGTTCTTTTCCGGTCCTGGGTGACCAAAGAGCCCAATCGACGTCCTTCTTCGGTCTTGAGGGAACGCGTAGCCCATTCAATGTCCTTCTTCAGTCTTGGGTGAACACATAGCCCAGTCGACGTCCTTCTTCAGTCCTGGGTGAACAGGTAGCCCAATCGACATCCTTCTCCAGTCCATGTTGAACAGGTAGCCCAGCCGATGTCCTTCTTCAGTCCTGGGAGAACAGGTTGCCCAGTCAACATCTTTCTCTAGTCTTGGGAGAACAGGTAGCCCAGTCAACGTCCTTCTTCAGTCTTGGGTGAACAGGTAGCTCAGTTGAAATCTTTCTCCAGTCCTGGGTGAACAGGTAGCTCAGTTGAAATCTTTCTCCAGTCCTGGGTGAACAGGTAGCCCAATCGACGTCCTTCTTCAGTCCTGGGTGAACAGGTAGCTCAGTCGACATCCTTCTCCAGTCCTGGGTAAACAGGTAGCCCAATCGATGTCCTTCTTCAGTCCTGGGTGAATAGGTAGCCCAGTCGACATCCTTCTCAGGTCCTGGGTGAACAGGTAGCCCAATCGACGTCCTTCTTCAGTCCTTGGTGAACAAGTAGCCCAGTCGACATCTTCCTCTAGTCTTGGGTGAATAAGTAGCCCAGTTGACATCCTTCTTTAATCCCGGGTAAACAGGTAGCCCAGTCGATATCCTTCTTCTGTCTTAGGTGAAAAGGTTACTCTGTCGCCGTCCTTCTCCAGTCTTGGGTGATCAGGTAGCCCAGTTGATGTCCTTCTCCAGTCCTGGGTGAACAGATTGCCCAGTCGATTTTCTTCTTCAGTTCTGGGTGAACAGGTAACCCAGTCGACATTCTTCTTCAGTTCTAGGCGAACAGGTAGCCCAATCGACATCCTTATCCAGTCCTGGGCGAACAAGTAGCCCAGTTGACGTCTTTCTCTAGTCCTGGGTGAACAGGTAGCTGAGTCAATGTCCTTCTTCAGTCCTGGTTGAACAGGTAGCCTAGTCGACAGCCTTCTTCAAGGTTGGGTGACAACGTAGCCAAGTCATTCTCCTTCTTCAAGAACGCTCTCCCCATGCATGAAATGTGCATGCCTCATCCTTCTTCAAGGACCCTCTCTCCATGCATAAAATGTGCACGCCTTATACTTCCCTCACTCCATGCACGAAATGTTCATGCCTTATCCTTCTTCAAGGACCCTCTCTCCATGCATGAAATGTGCATGCCTTATCCTTCTTCAAGGGCCCTCTCCTCATGCATGAACTGTGCATGCCTTATCCTTCACTAAGGACCTTCTTCCCATGCCTGAAATGTGCATGCCCCTCCGCATGAGGCTAGGTGACAAAGTAGCCCAGTCATCATCCTTCCAAGGCCAGAAATTGATAAAGCCAGGAGAGAACCTGCACGAGACGTTAGCTCGTCTAGTGGGCACGACCAGACCTTCGAGATCGGTTAATAGAACCTACCCCCGACTGGGCTCGGTAGATGAGACCCATAGTGGTACTCTGAACGTCAAAAGAAAACCTGGTGTAGCAGCAAACAGCGTCGCCAATTAGTCTCTTCTCCCCCTAAAGTCTCCTTGGACGGATCCACGAACAATGCATCCCTACGTCAGAGCAGCCTAGTTACATCATTACGTGGATCTCCTCGATGTTCACGTGGTCCGATGACTGGGAAGAAAAAAGGTAAAAGCTGAAGGAAACATTCCAAATGATTGTCCTTCTCGCTTCTCTTGAAGAACAATAATCGGTGGGGCGAGCTGAACGTATTTCTCAACACCTTGATCCCTGATAGGAAGCAGGTCAATAAAGCCTATAAAATAGTGGAATTCTTGATAGTCTCCGAGTGGCCCCAGAATAGGTCAAGACCTTCATCAACACTTCAAAAGACCACCAGCCAAGTTTCATTGCGATCAGACATGTCTAAGGTAGTGAACACAAAGAAACAATTTCAACAAAATTGGTTTCTACCACCCTGACACGGACTCTACAACTAGAATAATATTTTCGATGTCTCAAAACACTGTGGGGACCACCACCAATGGATCCGGCATGGTTTAAAACTTCAATGGGCCAAGTTTCAGCTTAATCGGATACTCCAGAATAAAGATATGAGACAAACATTAGAATAAGAGAGGTCGCACACTATTCTTGTGTGGCATCACTGCACCAAAACACCATTAAAGGTGGCTGTTTTTATAGTCACAGGTAGTCCCTTTTAGGGCCCGTAACTCACTTGTTCTGAGTCCAATCACTCCCAAATTTGGCGACCGTATACATCTCATCAAGACGAACAATTCAATATGTGACACGCCTAGAGACGATGTCTGAGTAGGGAGAAAATCTAGAGAGAAGTTGCCGATCCTTAAAGAAGTTGCAGAAAATTCAGCAGTGACATGCCTTGCTCGATAGACCAAGTCACGACGCTCGTGCAACGGAACGATGTGAAACCAATTTCATTGTGTGCGTAAGGTCTAGGGCTATCTTTGGTCCGAACGCCATACAAGTTGAACAGTCAGATTTCATACATGAAGCCGATGAAGTAACTGAAATTTTGGCCGTCGAATTCAAGATTCCGGCCAAAACTCAAAAGTTGTGAAATCTTCGTTCGGGCTCCAAATCACGTTCCGTTTATTGCCACGCAATCGTGACGACATGCTTGTCGTGGTTCATGGCTTGAAATTGATATCAAAACGATCGCTATACCAAGCCTTAAAAGAAAACAATAATCTTTCGATTAAACGAGCAACAGAATACCGTCAGGTCAGCCATGGAAGATAACGCAAGATCTTGGGCAGCATCAAGTACTGTTTTGGAATTCCACACATCATTAGGCAGGGGCAAAACAATCCTTTTGCATCCATTTTTGGAATTTATTTTAATTCAATTAAATCTTAATTTTCAGCAACTAAGTCTATATAAACAGGCACTGCCTCATTATAAAGAGACCCTTCAGTGTTCAGTTGATTATTTTGAAGATTGAATAAAAATTATGATTCCTAGCTTGAGACTGTGAGTACATTTTGGAAAGAGAAGAAAAGGGCGGTACCCTTTAGGTATGCAACTTTCTCTCTCCTCCCCTATCTCTCTTCTCTCTTTTCTCTCTCTTCTCTTTCTCTCTTTCTCTCTCTTCATTCTCTCTTTCTCTTTATTCTTTCTCTCTCTCTTATCCTCTTCTCTTTTTCTCCTCTCTCTTTCTCTCTCTTCTCTCTCTTCTCTCTCTCTCTTCTTCTATCAGTCGGTGAGGTCTAATGTTAGTTGATCTTCTCTCTCTTATTATTTCAATCGGTGAGGCCTAATGCCGGTTGATCTTCACTCTCTTCTTCCATCGGTCAGTGAGCTCTAACATTGATTGGTCTTCTCTCTCTTCTTCTATCAGTCGGTAAGGCCTAGCGTCGATTGATCTTCTCTCTCTTCTTTTATCAGTCGACGAAGCTTAACGTCTGTTGATCTTCTCGCTCTTCTTCCATCAGTTGGTGAGGCCTAGCGCTGGTTGGTCTTCTCTCTCTTCTTCTATCAGGGGGAGAGGCCTAGCGCCGGTTGATCTTCTCTCTCTTATTCCATCAGTTGGCGAGGCCTAGTGACTGTTGGTCTTCTCTCTTTTCTTCTATCGGTCGATTAGGCCTAGCATCGGTTGGTCTTCTCTGTCTTCTTCTATCAGTCGGTGAGGCCTAGCACCAGTTGGTCTTTTCTCTCTTATTCTATCAATCGACAATGCCTAATGGCGGTTGGTCTTCTCTCTTTTCTTCTATCAGTCGGTGAGGCCTAGCGCAGGTTGGTCTTCTCTCTTTTTTTCTATCAGTCGATGAGACCTAACACCAGTTGATCTTCTCTCTCTTGTTCTATCAGTCGGTGAGGCCTAGCACCGATTGATCTCCTCTCTCTTCTTCTATCAACCGACAAGACCTAGCGTTAATTGGTCTTCTCTCTCTTCTTATATCAGTTGATGAGACTTGGCATCGGTTGGTCTTCTCTCTCTTCTTCTATTAGTAGGTGAGACCTAGTGCCGACTGGTTTTCCCCCCCTTCTTTTGTTAGTTGGCGAGACTTAGCACCAGTTGGTTCCCTTCCTCTCTTCTCATCTAGCATAGTCGGCGAAGCTTAGCATCGACTGCTTCCTCTCTCTCATCTCTTGAAACAATTGCATCTCCTCTTCCTTCTTCTCCCACCTTTCTTCCTTCTTCTCTCTCCTTTCGTCGATCCCCTTCTTCTCTTTAACCATTCCTCTACCGCTCTCTCATTTGACCAAGAGGGATTGAGTTTTGTATCTCATGACAGTCTTGTCATCTAGCCGTAATGTTGGTGCGTCAGGTTCGCTTGGCTCGCTTTCCTGCCATGATAGACCGACCATCGTGTTGAACTAGTTGATATTGGCAATAACAACTATTAGAAATCCCGTAAACCGATCTCAGTTATCGAGCCCGTTTTGCTACCACGTTACGCCTATTATCCATCAGCCTAGTCTCTGCTCTGATTTTCTCCCTTGGTCGAATTCTTCTCTCCCCTCGTCTTTCTTTGTTTTTTTTTAATACACATTCATGTGCATGTTAATCAAAGAGGAAAAGGGTGAGGCCTGACCCACCTGTCCCATAACATTTTCCATAAATGTGTGTGATTGCAGAAAGAAAAAAATAAGAAGAATACATGCCAAGGGAGGCCATTTCAGACCAGTTTCATTACTGGGGGGCTTTCTTCATGATCTAAGAGGGCGCCCATGAGAGTCAGCTCGAGTAAGTCCCGAACCCACCTTTTAAATTCCTCTCTTATCGGTTAATAACACCTGCCCCCATTTTCGAACGAAGTTCTTGAGAGAGCGATCTCACAAACATCCCGAGTCTCTCACGAAACCCAAGACACGAGTGGCTTGATCCCCCAGGGATCCGAATGGCGAGATCAAGGCACTTAACCAGACTTTCCGTTGCCATTTATGAAAATGCTCATTGACTCCACTACTCACTGTCCGTTCTTCTCGTTCATGGATGGATACTCCTGGTACAACCAGATACGGATGGCCCCAGAAGACGAGGAAACCATCGCGTTCCTGACTCCAAAAGGCGCCTTTTGCTACCCAATGATGGCATTTGGATTGAAGAATGTTGGTGTCAAGTATCAGAGAGAAATGACGACCATCTTTAATGATATGATGCACAAGGAAGTCGAATGTTATGTCGATGACTTGGTGGTGAAATCCGAGGAGAAAGAAGCTCACATGAAAGATCTTGAAAGGTATTCGAAAGGTTACGCCTTCATCAGCTCAAAATGAATCCATTAAAGTGCTCTTTTCGCGTGCGTTCAGGAAAGTTCTTGGGGTTCATTGTTAGACACCGAGGATTGGAAGTTGAGCCAGTCAAGATCAAAGCAATTGGGAAATGCCGCCACCAACCACATTGCAAGATCGACGCTCTCTCCAAGGACAACTGGCAGGTTCATCTCAAACCTCTCAGGTCGCTGTAAACCCTTTAAGCACCTGTTAAAGAAAGATACTCCATTCATTTGGGATGAAGCATGTCAGGCAGCCCTCGATGACATCAATCATTCATTACTTAACTCTCCAATCCTCTCTACACCAGTGTTGGGAAAACTTCTCATCCTATATATGACTGCTCTCGACGAGTCACTTGGGCATTATTGGCACATAATAATGGCAAAGGAAAAGAGACCGCACTGTACTTTCTCAGCCGCAGAATGCAAGGGGCCGAGAAGAATTATCCCCCTAAAGAGAAGATGTACTTAGCCCTGATCTTCGCAGCACAAAAACTTTGTCATTACTTTCTTGGTCATGAAGTGAAACTTATATCAAAAGCAGGTCCTGTAAAGTTTCTCGTGACACGCTCATGCTTGTCAGGATGTCTTGCTAAGTGGGCATTATTGTTGATGGAATTCGACATCACGCATGTCCCACAAAAGGCCATCAAGGGCCAAGCTTTGGCCCTCTCTGGTGAAGAAGTGTTCTGTGCAGAGCTTGCTCACGCATGGGAGATGTACTTCGACGGAGACTTCCAATCTGACCGAGGAGGTGCCGGGGTGGTATTCTTGACCCCAAAAGGAGGGGTATTGCCTCTTTCTTTCTCCCTCATTGAAGCCGGTTCCCATAATGTGGTAGAATATCAGGCCCTTATATTTAGTATGGAGCTAGCCTTCCATCTAAACATCTCAAGATCTATGATGACTCTGAGTTGGTTATTCAACAGCTCAAGGAAATATATGACGTAGGAAAAGACACTCTCAAGCCTTTTCATGATACTGCAAAATCATATATGGCCCAGTTTGAAGATGTATCCTTGAGTCACATCCCCAAGAGGCAAACAAGCTAGGGTCAGAATCATATATGTCCCAGCTTGCGCCGTGGTGTAGCTAGTCTAAGTTCTGCTGGCTGCTGGGTGAGATCGTGCCAAGCTGGTGATATCAAGGCACCTAACCACCTTCAAGCTTCCCCACTAGAGTCACCAAGCTGGTTAGGTGCCTTGATCTCGCCCTCTGGATCTAGATAAGATGGCGGCATGTATCTCAGGTTTCAAGGGACTGCGGGACTTGAGATCGCTCTATCGAGAACCTAGCTCAAGAACAAGGGCAGTTGAACCAACCGATGAGAGAGGAATTTAAGATGGGTTTGAGACTTACTAAGGCTGACTCACATGGGCACCCTCTTAGATCATGAAGAAAACCCTCCAATCCTATAACTGGTTCGAAATCGCCTCCCTTGGTCTCTATTCTCCTGTTTCTACAAGCACACACACATGGCAAATGTTACAAGACAAGTGGGTCAAGGGACCCCACCTTGCCTTTGAGTGAACATACACAGGCATGCACATTCAAAAAGAAGAAGAGAAGAATGAGAGAATTAAGATTAGGATGAGAAGAATTTGACCAGGCGATGAGACTGAAACAGTGACTAAACTAGTAGGTAATTGACCAGGTGTGGTTGTAAAACAGGCTCAGTAACTCAGACTGGCTCAACAGAATTACTAGTAGACGACAATACTAATACTGACCAGCTTGACACGATAGCTAGTCTATCGTGACAGTAGAGCGGGCACAACTCTGATCGGCACAACGGTGTTACTGCGAGACGGTAGAATTTCCATGGAATGCTAGTCTAAACCTCTCTTGATCAAACGAAGGAGTAAAAGAAAGAAAAGAGAACAGAAACAGAGAGAGAAGAGAAATAAGAATGAAAAAGAAAAGGGAGAGTGAGGTGAGAGAGCAACCAGTGAGAGAAGAAGAAGAGAAGAGTAGAAGGAAAGGGGGAAAAGAAAGAGGAAGAGGAAGAGGAGAGGAAAAGCAAGGAGAAGAAGTAAGAGAGAGAAGGAAGGGTAAGGAAGACACATACGACAATTAGATGGGAAGAGACAAACTCAGACAATGATGGGCTTCTGCCGTCTATGACAGAAAGGAGAGATAAAACATCATCAATGATAGGCTCCCGTTGTCTGTGATAAGAGAAAAAGAGAGTGAAAGCACATGCAACGATGTGTTTTCGTCAGCTGTATCAGAAGAGAGAGGAGATAGAAAGAACACAGGCGGTGATAGGTTTCCATCAGCTGTAGCAAAAAGGAGAAGAGAGAGAAGATACAGGCGACGATGTGTTTCCTCTGGCTGTGATAGAGGAGAGGAAAAAGAGAGAAAACACAAGCGACGATGTGTTTCCACCTGCTGTTATAGAAGAGAGGAATGAAAAAGAACAAAGGCGGCGATAGGCTTCCACTGGCTTTGGTAGAAAGGAGAAGAGAGAAAAGACATAGGCGGCGATAGGCTCCCGCTGTCTGTGACAAGAGAAAAGAGAGAAAGCACAAGCGGAGATGTGTTTATGCCGACTGTGATAGCAGAGAGGAAAGAGAGAATGCACAAGCGACGATGTGTTTCCACCTGCTGTGATAGAAGGAGGAGTGAAAAAGAACAAAAGCAGTAATAGGATTCCGCCAGCTGTGGCAGAAAGGAGAAGAGAGAGAAGACACAGGCAATGATGTGTTTTTGATGACTGTGATAAAAGAGAGGAAAGAGAGAGAAAGAATTGGTGGTGATATGTTTCCACCGACAGTGATAAAAGAGAAAAGGGAACTTTAACAGAGGCCTAGCTCACCACTCAGGCTAAGACTTGATTCAATGTTCATGTCTCAAAAGCAAGAAGATGTCCAACCAGACGATGAGTTTGCCATGCGTGAATGAAGAAAAGAGAGAAGTGCAGGGAAAGAGAAAAGTGATAAACCAGAGGAGGAAGAGACAGAAAGAGATAGAGATGAGAGAGAGAAGAGGAGAGAGAAAGAGAGATAAAGATGAAAGATAAAATAGGAGAGAGAAAGAGAGATAAAGATGAGAGAGAAAATAGGAGAGAGAAAAGAGGAGAGAGAAAGAGATGAGAGTAAAGAGGAGGAGAGAGAAAATTACCTTATCGAAGGGTACTGGCTCTTTTCTTCTCTCTCCTCTCTCCAAGACACACCCACGGACTTAAGCAAAATTTTATTGATCAATGTATCAAATGAACCAAGGCGTCCTTTACAATTAGGTTTAGCGTGTTTATGTAGAATTGGGCCTAGACATGAGTGGATGCCCAAAAATTGCCTAATTTGATCATAAATACAATTATTTTGAATTAAAGAAAATTAAGAAAGTAAGTTGTAAAATGAATTTTTTGTCATTGTCTAACAATTCATGGAATTTCAGAACCATTCCTACTGTTGCCCTAGAACTTACGTGATCTTCCATGACTGATCCGGGCTTGCTCTGATTCTCATTTGATCACAAGATGATTGTTTTCTTGTAGGGCTCGGCATGGCGATCAATTTGGTACCCATTTTGAGCCACGAATCGTATTTTTAAGTCATGATCGTGAGACTTGAAATTTGGATGAATCTTAAAAACTTCAGATAGATAGTGCACTCATTCCTTGATGTTTTTCTTCGATTTCTTCGCTATAGTGCACTGAGCATGCTCACGATCAAGTAGTAACAAACGGGACGTGATTTGGAGCCCGAACAAAGATTTTGCAACTTTTGGGTTTCAGTCGGAATCTAGAAATCTGGTAGCTAGAATTTACAGTCACATTGTCACGTTCGTGTGCAAAATGCAACAGTTCATCATGTATGATGTTCAGACAAATGATAGCTTTGAACCAAACGCACACGATGGTATTGGTTTCACGTTGATCCGATACGTGAGTGTCGTGATTTTGTCGCTCGAGTGAGGAGTGTTGTTGCTGAATTTTCTGCAAATTTCTTCACAAATCGACAACTTATCTCCAGTTTTTTCTCCCTGCTCGAGCATCATCACGAGGTGTACCATATATCGAAACGCTCGTCTTGACGAAACCAATGCACCCACAAAATTTGAGCATGATCCGACTCTAAACAAGTAAGATATGGGCCCCAAAATTCACTGCCCGTGACTATAAAAATAGCCAACTTTAATGGTGCTTTGGTGTAGGGTGGCCACACGAGAGTAATATGCGGCTCCTCCTGTTTCAATCTTTTGCACATAACTTAATCCTGGAGTGGCCGATTAAGCCAAAACTTGACCCGTAGGGGTTTTCGACTATGGCGGATCCAATAGTGGTAGTCCCAGAGCTATTTGACGCACCGAAAATATAGTTCTAGTTACATCATCCATTTTAAAGAGTTAGAGGCCAATTTTTCTGAAATTATTTCTTTGTCTTTATTATCATAGACATGTCGCAATGACACTAAAATGGGAAGCTGGCCTTTTGGAGTTCTTACGAAGATCTTAACCAGTTTTGGGGTTATTCTGAGACTATCAATTATTCCACTGTTTTGTCAAGCTTTATTGACCGGCTTCCTCTTTATTTCGCATCAGGGACCAAGGTTGTAAAAAATGTATTCAAGCATCTTGCCCCGTTGACTGTTGCTCTTCGAGGGAAGCGAGAAGGACAACATTTGGAAAATTTCCACGGGTTTATTACTTTTTTCTTCCTAGTCGTAAGACCACGTGAAAGCCAAGGAGATATCCATGCAATGCTGTAACTAGGATGCTCTGATGTAGGGATGCATTGTTCATAGGTCTGTCCATGGAGACTTTACAGGGAGAAGAGACTTTTTTGAGGGATCCTGTCGAAGTCTTCACCCTCAAGGGACTAGTTGTGATTTTGACAGCTGAGGATTTTATATGGACCTCGTTGGTCAAAATCAAGCCCCGTCTGAAAATTGAGTGCCATGCTGAAGGGAATTGTTCCCATTTGGTCTGGGTTTGTTTGTATACTCTGGTGTTGATCCATGTTTCGAGGATTTTGTGAATGATGTGTTGAAGGGCTTTCTGTCGAAGCCATCTGCGTTGTGCACCGGTTATTCCTTGGCGGGCAAGGTACCTCAGTTTATTGAGGTGACCAGCTTTGGGTATAACCCATACCCACTGCTTTACAGTTTCGACAATCAAGATACCTCTCTTCTTTTTATGAGGTGACCCCAAAGGACTCGATCCTGATTACCGCACCAAAGTCATGGCTGACTTAGCGTTCTTGGGGCATCTTCAACATCTTGGAGTGTGTTAGTGACCTCTTGGAAATGATGCTCTTTATCGTGAGATTTGTCTTGCTTTCTTAGCGAATCTTCTGCTCATCGAGTCCTTTTACGAGTGAACCTAGGCTGTCGGAATGTTTCTTTGAAGCTCATATTTTTTAATCCTAGTATTGTGACACCATAAATTTTTCTTTTTGAATGCGAGCTAGAACCACTTGTGAAGACGAGTGCTACATCAACCTGCTTATTAGCCCAAGTGTCCTTTGTGGATTTTCACTTGAACTTGGAGAGCGGCGCCATAATGATGATTTTCACCAACTCACCTAGGGTAGCATCAAAATGGTAAATGACTTCTGGCGCACTCCCAGCAACAATGATTGTGGCAGCAAATTCCTTGAGCCTCTCCCAGCTCATTGAAAGGCAGTTTCCTTAAACCTTGAAGGCCTGCACGAAGCATGCCTGCAATTATACCCAAAATCCCGCTAAAAATGGGCCTAGATGATGCTTCTGGGATTGCCACTGGAGAAGAGACTTCAGCTTTAAGGATTGGGCTTGTAGAAGTGATAGCCATCTAAGCCACAGGCTCTTCTGAAATGATGGTGAAGTCCAGAGCTTCGTGCACCTCAGACCCAGAGGCATCCTGCGCCTCAACCTTCTTGGATTCTTTAATATCAGCCTTGTCATCGTGACCCTCACCTTTGGGGTCCACCACTTCGGTCTCAGCATGCTCGAAAGAAGACTTCTCCCCTTGTTTCTCACCCTCCTGAACTGTCATGTCAGTATTAGTAAGTTCAGGAGCTGCCTCTTCCCTTTGGTCTTCGTCAATTACCGATTCAGCCATAGCCATGGCCCCTTCCGTCTGGTCTGTGTCCTCAACAGCCAGAACCTTGGCTACAAAAAGCTCAACCATGTCATAGTCATGACTTGTACACTTGGGGCCGGCAACCTTTTGATACTCAGGGGCATCATTAACCGTAGGCCCTTCCTCTTGAATCATCGCCCTTGCCGTAGTTGGGGCACTAAACTCCTGAAGCATAGAGGCCACATCAATAGCAGATTCCCTTCCTAGAGAAATATCACCAGAGCCTTCAGCCTCGTTGGTCTCCTTGGGAACTGGATCTTACTCGAAATACCCTTGGACTTAGGGGTGCCTCCCCAAGTTTCGGAGTCATTTACCTGTCAAAAGTAATAACAATGGGCTCGGAAGGGCCGGAGTCGTTCACCTCAGTCTCTGAAGAAAAAGAAAAAAATTCACGAGAGACAAAAGATGGTGGAGAAAGCACAGAAGGTGGCACTGGGGGAGCTGCTACCTCCTAATTCCAGAATCATAGGAAGTTTGACACCCCTAAGTCTTCGAGTCTGCCCACCAACCTGAGCTGGAGCACGAGTGCCGGTAGGGGTGGAGCATTTCCTTTTCTTTCCCCGTGTTGGAGAAGGAGCAACCACTTCAGAACTCCCTCCTTGAGAAGGGTCCGCATCAAGTCTAATGTGAGGACCACTCCTGATCAGTGCGTTTAAGTTGTGAATGGGTCGCCCCTCATCATCTGGGACCTTTCAGCCCTCACTCCATTCGAAGACGAAACTGAGTTTATCAAAGATGCTCTCAGTTTTCTTCTTCATGGCAAGAAATTGTGGCGAAGTTCATCGGTCGCTATCTCGCGAGGAATCCCTAAAGCCTCCCAATTCAAAGGATATCCCAAGACAAAGACTCGCCAAGAGCGGGAGTATCCACCAGTCTCCTCTGCTTAGTCTCCTGACCCCAGTTGTCGTTCTCCCCTTTCCAGGGAGAGCTCCCTAATCCATCCAATTTCTTCCCTTGTTCATCAATAAAAGCACGTTCGGTGAAGCTTCCAACCAAGAATGAGACCTATCGCATATTAAGGAGTCATGCCTGAACAAGCTCCAAGCCTCCCCTAGGCTATGAAAGATAGGCTTTTGACTAGCAATCCTCATTAAGAAGGGGCACAACTTAACCCCCGTGCCTTGGCTCCTGACATAGGTGGTAGGGAAATGGGCCCCTAGCCATCCATATACATAATGGATGCGGAATGGAATCTTAAAGTCCCAAGGGAACGCTTCTCCTCCGACAATGCCATTCCCTCCCTCTTTGCCTTTGTAGGCCTTTCCACGAGAGATGGCCCCCAATCCATGGCATATATTGCACAAAACTGGCTGAGCAAGGGCATACTCATGCCCTCTTTTCATGTCACAAGCTACATAGAAGGTACCTGGATGAATGTCATCAGCCCCTCCAGGGAGAACGAACTTGCATAAAAATAAGGCCAAACATGAGGCCAAGAAGACACAATTGTGATTGGTCTCGAATTGATAGACAGTAGGTGTCCCCTTTACAGTTGCCTTCCCTTTCCCACTTGAAGTACCTCGATCACCTTCAAGGTTGTCCCGACAAAATATTTTCACCCATTCGGTGAAGGTAAGCCTATCATTGCTAGACTTGGCATGGAGCGATTGGTAAACCTCCAAAATCTTTTAGACTAGCAGGTGGCTCCTCTTTCTCCAAGCTAGCACCACCAAAGGTGATTGAATTCTGGGGCACAAATTCATCATACATCGCCCCGATCAATAGAAGGCCCTCAATGAAATGAAGATCTAATAAGGAGATTCCTGCTTACCCATGCCCTAGGAGCCAGGTGTTGCTAACATTGCTCCATGGCTCCAGCAATACCATGACAGTATTGGACCACCGATCATAGTAGCTAGCTGAACACTAAACCACTGCTAGCAGAGAAGCTCGTTTGAGAATGCTTCTGTGACACCATCACCCTGGTGGTCTAGGAAGAGTATCCCTTTTAAATATTGGTGCTCTCCCTATGCTCGAAGACCTTTGCCTGACTACATTAGTCCCTTTGTTTGCACCATTCGTTTTCTTAGGGTGGGCAACTTCTCCTCAGAAGCTATGTTCCTGTGAATACAATGATGGAGCGTCACCCCTTCTTCAATACAGACATTGCCATCATTGTCCTCTCGGACTTCAAAATGAACTGGGTCAATGACAAAAGTGACACTGAGAGGCCACTCTAGTTTGCATACAGGCTCTGTCAGCCAAATGGGCTCGCTCCTTAGTAGAGCCTCACCAGTAAATTCATTAGTGTCGACCTCTCCTTCTCTTTGAAGGTTCTTTATGTCAAGAATTTTGCAAGAAGACTCAGCCATTAAAAAACGATTCAAGGATTCACTGCTGAATGAAAATTACTAACACACTGGTCAAGCGCCGGCTGTGTCTTCAAAGGGCCAACGCCAGCTGTGTTTCCAAAGGCCCAGCGCCATCCGTATCTTGAGAAGCCTAGCGTCTGTTGTGTTTACAGAAGCTTAGCTCCGGCTATGTCTCCAAAGGTCCAGTGTTGGGTGTATCTTCAAGAGGTCCAGCGCCGGTTGTGCAGTCAATGCTTAGCGTCAGTTGCGTATCCTAAGACAGTCAGCTATGTTTTCATAGGAAAATTGTCGCTCGGGTTCAAATCTCCCACATGTGCTATAGAGTTTGCATGCGTCACCTCGAGCTCTATCACATCGCTTGACAAATGCTGCCATGTCCTGGCCTGACACTCGTCCTCACATGTGTAGATTCGTGGCCGTTCGTCTTCCTGCAACCTTTCACCTCCAGCGATTGTCCGTCTCCCTGACCTTTGGGTTCCCAACAGAAACTCCCTTCCACTGTCGGAACCCTTTGCAACCTTTCTTCAAATCACCGAGACGCCATTTTCACCCGCCGAAAAACTGCCAAAAAACTAGTGGAAATCCTGGGGCAGCCCTTTGCTGCAACTTCTTCCCGTCTTCAGAACCGTCAAAACCACGGCCCAAGTTCCCTGTTTCCCCGGTGAACTCCCCTTTTATCGCTACAAACTCCTGCAACTTCACAAAATCCTAGACTTCCCTGCTCACGTTTTCTTAGCTGAAACTTGCCCTTGCTTGCCGGCAACTTCGGTCGATCTTGCCTGAATACCCTGCGTTCTCACCCGAGCTCTCAATGGAAATCCTTCCTTCTCACTGTTAAAAACTATTTTCTTTATCTTAAGCCATTTTAACCCTCGTGAAACAGTAAAAATGGGGGTTACCCCCTTTACATAGGTGGAACTTACCTCAAATAAGGAATGTCAGCTGCGTCCTAGAAGGCCAAACGATAATGGGCTGGATCGAGTCGGGCTCTAACCCGAGGCTCGAGTGAAGTTTTACTATCTTCCGTGAAATCCCATGCAATAGAGACCAGGACCAGGTTGGGCTCAGGTTGAAGCCCGAACACTAGATCATACCCAGCGCCGGCTATGTTATCAAAATTTCTCAATGCCGACTATTTACTTAACAACCCAGCGCCGGCTGTATTTTTAACAACCTACTGCTGATTGTGTTTTGGCCAATTTAGTGCTGGTTCACTGGTCAAGAAATAATGTTGGTTGTATCCAGCATCGGCTGTGTTCTCAACAACCTTAGTGTCGGTTATGTTTTCAACAACCTCAGCGCCAGCTGAGTGTTCAAGAAATAATGTTGGTTGTGCCTAGAGCCGACTATGTCCATAGCAGTTTGTTGCCACACGCCCCATGCTAAAGCCGTGCGCATCCTACTACTGTCATCCCTAGTGGAGTTATACCTTGATCGTGAACTACTATACCTAGGTCATTCCACCTAGGCCATGACTTCTCATCCCTAGTAGGAGTCATACCCACAATGTAGTCCCTTATCCCTAAAGGAGTCAGGGTCATTCTTATCATTGCAACCCTTAGTGGGTCTGCTTCACACCTAGTTGTCCAATCCTCAAGGAGTTGGGTCATCCTCAATGAATTTGTTCTCTATTGAGTACCATTTTTCACCTCTAAGGGAGCCATACTTGTCTCCTTACCCCCAATGAAGTCGGCCTTCCCTTCCGATTCCCTTACCAATCTTAACCATTTTATCTCGAGTGAGCCAGATTTGCTGTCTACAATACCTATTCTCATGGAGCTTCACCTACTAGGCAACCCACACAATGGTCTGTGCTGCATGACCTTAAACTGCATAGTCTAGGTCTAGTTGCACGACCTTAAACAACATGGTCAAACTATATGACCCTAAACTAGTACACGTCCTAACAACATGATGTTAAAAGGCTCAGCATTATGGTCCATACTATATGACCCTAAACTATATATAGTCCATGTCCTAGTCTCATGATGTTAAAAGGCTCAGCATCATGGTCCAAACTATATGACCCTAAACTATAGTGCATGTCATAGTCGCATGACGTTAAAAGGCTCAACACTAAACTGTAGCGGACGTCTAGTTGCACGACCTTAAACTGCATAGTCCAAGCTGCAGGACTCTAAACTGCATAGCCAAAGTTCGAGCTATATGACCTTAAACCATAGTGCATATCGTGGCCACATGGTGTTGAACTCATCCCCATGACATGTGCACACGTCCTTTACGTGCATCTTCACGAACGCCTTCCCTAACTAACCTGTTCGTGCACGCACCTTCTTCATTACCTCCCCAGTGAGTCCACCTTTCTCCATTGCCATCCATCATACCTCAGTGAGTCTCACCCATGCTCACAAAACAGCGAGCCATTCTGCCATCCATATTTACCGGCAGTTAATGGGTCCCCATTTTCCACCTCCTATACATACACTATCCATCTTTCATTGGTAGCCCTATGCCCTTTTCCCCAAGTGAGTCAAATCACCACCATACTCACTCTATGACCTCAAAAAACTACCATCCATCGCCTCCATGGTCTAACTCTATGACCTTAAAACTATATGGCACGCCCTGGTAGCATGACGTTAAACTGCTTTGCACGGGTCTCGAAGGCATGATCTTAAACACGCCTTCACAAAAAAAAAAGAGAAAATATATCTAAGAATAACGAGAATGGCATATACTTGGACAAGGGAACTCCATGAGTCAAAATGACGGACGGTCATGGTCACGAAACCGTGAGTAAAAGAGTTCCATGAAAATAATAAGCCGGGCACAGTAAAAACCTGAAAGGGCATCGTGAGTAAAAATGGATGAAAAGGGTGGACATGGCCGATTGGTCATGGGTAAAAGAGCCCCAAATAAAAGGAAGTTGTCACCAACCATCTTTGCAGTGTCGCTTCCCAAGTTCAAGTGAAAATCTACAAAGGACACTAGGACCAATAAGCAGGTTGATGCAGCACTCGTCTCCGTAGGTGGTTTTAGCCCACATTCAAAAAGAAAAATCCCTAGTGTCACAATACCAGGATTTAAAAATACGAGCTTCAAGGAAAGATTCCGACAGCCTAAGTTCACCAAGAAAGCAAGAAACCAAGATAGCCTGAGTTCACCAAGAAACCAAGACAAGTCTCATGAAGAAAAGCGTCATTCCCAGGAGGTCACTAACACACTCCAAGATGTTGAAGACGCCCCAAGAAAGCTAAGTCAGCCATGAATTTAGTGCGATAATCAGGATCGAGTCCTCTAGGGCCTACTCGAAAAAAGAAGAGAGGTATCTTGATTGTTGAAACTGCAAAGCAGTGGGTAGGGGTTATACCCAAAGCAGGTCACCTCGATAAACTGAGGTACCCTACTCGCCAAGAAATAACTGATGCACAACGCAGACGGCATCGATAGAAGGCCCTTCAGCACACCATTTAAAAATCTTGGAAATGTGGATCAACATCAATGGAGGCAAACAAACCCAGACAAAATGGGAATAATACCCTTTCGTATGACACGCAATTGCCAGACGGGCTTGATTTTGACAAACAAGATCCGTACAAAATCCTCAGTTGTCACAAACACAACTAGCCCCTTGAGGGTTAGGACTTCGACAGGATCCCTCGAAAATGTCTCTTCTCCCCCTAAAGTCCCCATGGATAGACCTGCGAACAATGCATCCCTACATCTCATCATCCAAGTTAAAACATTGGGTGGATATCTCCTCAGCGTTCACGGGATCCTGCGACTAGGAAAAAAAAAGTAATGAAGCCAAGGAATTTTTTCAAATATTGTCCCTCTCACTTCCCTCAAAGCACAACAGCTGGCGGGGAAGTTGTTTAAACACATTATTCAGCACCTTGGTCCCTGATGAGGAATAAAGAGGAAGCCGGTCAATAAATCCTAACAAAACTGTGGAACTCTCGATAGACTCAGAATGGCCCCAGAACTGGTCAAGATCTTCATAAGCACTCCAAAAGGCCACCTGTCAAGTTTTGTCCCATTCTGACATGTCTAATGCAATGGACACAAAGAAATAATTTCGAAAAAATTGGCCTCTAACACCCTGAAATGGACCTTGTAACTAGAACTATATTTTTGATGTGTCAAATAGTGGTGGGACCACTATCATTAGATCCGGCACGGTAAAAAAACCTTATGAGTTAAGTTTCGACTTAATCGGGCACTCCAGGACAAAGTTATGGGTAAAAGATTGAAATAAGAAGAGCTACACACTATTTTTGTGTTGCCACCATGCACTAAAACACCATTAAAAGTGGCTATTTTCATGTCACGAGCAGTGACTTTCGGGGCCTATATCTCACTAGTTTCAAGTCGGATTATGCTCAAATTTTGTGAGCACGTTCGTTTCGTCAAGACGAGCTTTTCGATATGTGTTATGCCTTGCGACGATGCCTGAGCAAGGAGAAAAAGGTAAAGAGATGTTGTCAATTCGTGAAAAAAGTTGCACAAAATTCAGCAGCGACACGCCTCGTTCGAGTGACCAAATCACGACACTCACGCATCGCATCAACGTTAAACTAATACCATCGTATGTGTAAGGTCCAAGGCTACCATTGGTCCTACCCCGTACATGATAAACAGTTAGATTTTGCACATGAAGGCGACAAAGTGACTGTAAATTTCGACTGTCGATTTTTTAGATTCCAGCCAAAACCCAAAACATACGAAATCTTTGTTCTGGGCTCCAAGTCGCGTCCCGTTTATTGCCACTAGATTGTGACGGCACGCTCAGTACACTACAACGAAGAAACTAAAGAAAAACATCCGAAGATTTCAAGATTCATCAAAATTTCAAGTCTCATGATCGTGACTTAAAAACACGATTCGTGGCTCGAAATGGGTATCAAATCGATCGTCATGCCGAGCTCTACAAGAAAACAATCATATTATGATCAAACAAGCATCAGAGCATCCCCGGATCAGTCATGGAAGATCACGCAAGTTATAGGGCAGCAGCAGGGACTATTTTGGAATTTCATGAATTTTTAGGCAGGGGCAAAATAGTCATTTTACACCATATTTTCTTAATTTTCTTTAATTCAGAATAATTGTAATTATCATCAATTTTGGTAGTTTTTTGGCATCCACCCATCTTTGAGCCCAATTCTATGTAAACACTCTAAACCTAATTGTAAAGGACCCTTGGTTCATTTGATACATTCATCAATAAAATTTCAATTATTGCTTAACTTCATGGCTACGTCTTGGAGAGATAGAGAGGAATGTGAAGAAAAGAGATGGTACCCTTCGATAAGGTAATTTTCTCTCTCGTAATATTTTCTCTCTCATCTCTATCTCTCTTTTCTCTCTCATCTTTATCCCTTATTCTCTCTTCTCTTTTCTCTCTCATCTTTATCCCTTATTCTCTCTTCTCTTTTCTCTCTCATCTATATCTCTTTTTCTCTCTCCTCTTTTCCCTCATCTCTATCTCTTTGTCTCTTTTCCTCCTCTGGTTTATCACTTTTCCTTTTCCATGGACTTCTTTCTTTACTCCATTCATGCATGGCAGACTCATCGTCTGGTGCGACAACTTCCTACTTTTGAGACATGAACAGTGAGCCGGGTCTTAGCCTTAGTGGTAGGCCGAGCCTTTGTGAAAGTTCCCTTTTCTCCTTTTTCACAGCAGGTGGGAGCATATCACTGCTTGTGCTTTCTCTCTCTTTTCTATTCTGACACAACCGACGTAAGCATATCGTTGCCTATGCTTTCTCTCTCTTTCCTCTCTTCTAATACAACCTGCGGAAGCATATCGCCACCTATGCTTTCTCTCTTTCCTCTCTCCTATCACAGCTGGTGGAAACATATCACCATCTGTGATTTCTCTCTCGTTCCTCTTTTCTATCACAACTAGCAGAAACACATCGCCGCCTATGTCTTCTCTCTCTTGTCTTTTCTACCACAGCCGACGGAAGCCTATCATCACCTATGTTCATTCTCATTCCTCTCTTTTATCATAGTCGACGGGCCGCTTGTGCTTTCTCTCTCTTTCCTCTCTTCTGTCACAGCCAGTGGAAACACATCGATGCCTGTGGTTTCTCTCTTTTTCTCTTGTCACAGACGGTAGGAGCCTATCGTCGCCTACATCTTCTCTCCCTTCTCCTTTCTGCCACAGCTGGTGGAAGCCTATCACCGTCTGTGTTCTTTCTCACTCCTCTCTTCTATCACAGTCAGCAGAAACACATTGCCGCTTATGCTTTGTCTCTCTTTCCTCTCTTCTGTCACAACCGATAGAAACACATCGCTGCCTATGTTTTCTCTCTCTTTTTTTCTTGTCACTGACAACGGGAGCCTATTGCCACCAGTGTTTTCTCTCTCCTTTATGTCATAGATGGCGGAAGCCCATCGCCGTTTAAGTTTCTTTCATCCCATCTCATTCCCTTCCTTCTCTCTCTTACTTCTTCTCCTTGCCTTTCCCTCTCTTTTACCTTTTCCTCTTCTTTTTCCGTCTGTCCTTTCTCATGCTCTTCTCCTTCTTTCTTTTTCTTTCCCCCTTTCCTTCTATTCTTCTCTTCTTCTACTCTCACTATTTGCTCTCTCACCTTGTTTTCTCTTTTCTTTTTCTTTCTTATTTATCTTCTCCATCTTCTTTTCTCTCTCACTTTCTGTTCTCTTTTCTTTCTTTTACTCTTTCATTTGATTAAGAGGGGATGAGACTAGGATTCCATGGTATTTCTGTCGTCTAATAGCAATGCCGTTGTGCCGATCAAAGTTACTTTGCCCACTTTATTGTCACAATAGACTAGCTATCGTGTCAAGCTGGTCAGTATTGGTACTGTTGTCTAGTTATAATTCTGTTGAGCCAGTCTGAGTAACTGAGCCCATTGTACTACCACAGCAGGTCAATTACCTACTAGTTTAGTCATTGTGTCAGTCTCATCGCCTGGTTAAATTCTTCTCATCCCAATCTTAATTTTCTCATTCTTCTCTTCTTCTTTTCAATTGTGCATGCTTGTGTACTTTCACTCAAAGGCAAGGTGGGGTCCCTTGACCCACTTGTCTTGTAACATTTTCCATGTGTGTGTTATTACTGAAACAGGAGAATACATGCCAAGGGAGGCGATTTCGAACTAGTTATAGGACTGAGGGGATTTCTTCGCGATCTAAGATTGCATCTACATGAGTCAGCCCGAGTAAGTTCTGAACCCACCTTAAATTCCTCTCTCATCAGTTGGTCTACCTGCTCTTGTTCTTGAGCAAGGTTTTTGAGAGAGCGATCTCAAGTCCTGGTTCCCTTGAAACCTGAGATACATGCTGTCAGATCATCTAGATCAGGAGGGCGAGATCGAGGCACCTAACCATTGGGCCCAAACATGGATGGATGCCCAAAAACTATCTCAATTGATGATAGTTACAATTTAATTGAATTGAAAGAAATTCTAAAAAAGGGTGCAAAATGATTGTTGGCTTATGCCTAACAATTTATTGAAAACCAAAACAGTCCCTGCTGGTGCCTTAAAACGTGCATGATCTTCCATGGATGATCTGGGGTTGCTCTGGTGCCTATTTGATCAAAAGATGATTGTTGTCTGGTAGGGCTCGGCATGGCGATCAATTTGATACCAACTTTGAGTCATTGATAGGGTTTTAAGCCACGATCATGCGAAATCATAAAAACTTCGGATCGATAGTGTGCTTGTTTCTTGATGTTTCTTTGTGATTTCTTCACAGGGTCACACTAAACATGCCGTCACGATCATGTCGTAACAAATGCAGCTAGATTTCTTGCCCAGATGAAGATTTTGCAACTTTGAAGTTTTGGTCGGAATCTAGAATTTCGACGCCAAAATTTATAGTCACTTCGATGTCTTCGTATGCAAAATCTGATTATTCATCATGTATGGGGTTTGAACTAGAGATAGCCCTAGATCTTACGTACACGATGGATCTAGTTTCATATCAGTCTAATACGCGAGCACCATGATTTGGCCACTCGAGCGAGGTGTGTCGCTGCTGATATTTCTACAACTTTCTTCACAGATCATCAACTTCTCTCTAGCTTTTCTCCCGTCTTGGGCATTTTCACAGAGTGTAGCACATATCAAAACGCTCTTCTTGACGAGACGAACACGCTCACAAAATTTGAGAAAGATCCGACTTGGGACGAGTGAGATATGGCCCCTAAAAGTCACTGCCCGAGACTGTAAAAACAACCACCTTTAATGGTGATTTGGTGTAGGGAGGCCACATGGGAATAGTGTGCAGCCTACTCCTTTTTGGTATTTTACCCAACTTTATCGTGAAGTTCTCGATTAATTTGAAATTTGACCCATATGGGTTTTAAACCATGCCAGATCTAATGGCGATGGTCCCATTGCAATTTGACGCATAGAAAATATAATTCTAGTTACGGGATCTATTTCAATGTGCTAGAGGTTGATATTTTCGAAATTGTTTCTTTTCTGCACCGCCTTAGACATGTCAGATTACGACGAAACTTGGCAAGTGGCTTTTTGAAGTGCTTAAGAATATTTCCACTTGTTCTGGGGCAATTTTGAGACTGTCAAGAATTCCACTGTAATTTTGGCTTTATTGACCGGCTTCTCTTTTTTATTCCACACCAAGGACCAAGGTGCTGAAAAATGTCTTCAAATGGTGGCATGCAAAGTGTGGTGCAACAAAAGAATGGGAAGATTCTGGATAAATTAAAATTTTTGCTTCAATTTCACAAACAAAAAGGGTACCACGAATAATCGAGGTTGATGCCATAGCTTCTTGCTCTGTTAGGGAGAAAATCTGACCTTGTGTTCTTAGTTGGACATCTGGTGCTTTGACGTGGCAATCTTTAACTGGATGGCTTGGTTTGCCACACCGAAAATCGGCCCTGGTCTTCGTGAAGAATTTCACTGCAGTATGATTACCAAAACCACAATAAGGGCAGACTGGGTGCCGATTTTCCCTTACATCAGTCAGAAACGTCCTCTAGATCTTGGAACCTCGCTGATCATTCTTACCCTTAAATTATCTTCTAAGAGGTGGTTGGGCCTTCCTCTTAAAATTCTCGAGTTACGGGGCCCTCAATCTCCCTTCTTTCCTCAAATGAAAATCTTCGTAATTGCATTCTATTTTTAGGGCAAGATCTACCATTCAATAATATGCGGCTCGTATCTTGAGAGCTCAGAAAATGTTGTTGCGTACTGCTCCACAAAAATCTTTCCCTACTGCAGCTCTATGAATTCCACTTCTTTTCTTTCCCTTACAAAGTCAGAAAAATAATTTTCGTAAAAAGCCTATAGGAACTTCTCTCGAGTGGCAACAGCTCCTGATCTCTCCCATAACTGCTTTACTAAGCTCCACCAGTACTCAACTTCTCCTTCAAGCATGAAAGTGCCCAGTCTCACTTTCTGTTCATCTGTATAGTTTAAAACTTTAAAGATCTTCTCCACCTGCCTTCTCCATCTCTCTGCTTCTTCTACTCCCCCTTGTCCCACAAAGGTTGAAGGTGCCAGGCTCCGAAATCTCTCTATCAAACCACTATCACTCTTGTCAGTGCCAGGGGTAGATAGGGTCGCATCGAGTCCCTTATCATCCCGCTCCCTGACCCCTATTGTATCTGATCGGAGGGCGACAGAGTGCGGGATCACGACTAGAGGTCGCGAACGTCACTCAGGTGGGAGTGGCACAATGGGTGTTAGAAGTGCAGAATCAAAGCAAACCATGAAAATAAAACTAAAATTCAGTTATCATGAACATGCAGTGCATAAAGCATACATCATTTCATTTAAGCAGATAGTAAGACTAATAATTTACAGTTTCACATAGTGAAAGCTAGAGAAGCCTACTCTTGAAATAAAAGTTTCATTGATTAGGTCAAGCCAATCATGTAGCATGGAACCTCTACCCTCGTTCAGGAGGGAGGATAATGACAAGTGGGTGTCCCACTTCATAATATCCTCACACACACACACGTCCCTAGCGTACTTTGGGGTTATTCTATAAGCAGTGGCCTTGCAAGACACGACCCTCTCCTTATGCCCTTGTGGCAAGAGAGCATTACACTACCATTTGGTATCCCAATACGTAGTGCCCATAACATTTGGGGGGAGTGACCCACCCTATATCCAGTTTCACTTCCTGACCTCATTCATATCATTGTGGTCGAGGTACAGTCAATCAATTGCTGAAAAAGTAGTATCCCATTATGTGGTGGTCATTGGCATAATATCGCATAGTATAAAACAATATCTCATTACTCACTACCAATTGGTGGTCCATTTCTTAGTGGTCCAAGTCAATATCAATTTCATAGTCGTAATATAACAGTATCCACTACCAATGGGTGACCCATTGCATAGTGGTCAGTATCAGTTCGGCTTATTACTATCACAGAATGATAGTATCAGTATCACATTTTGAGTATCAGAACCCACATTTCCTGAAATTTCAATCAGCCTTATCATAGATAGGGTCCGAACTTTCGATTCGTTTAGAATGCGGAGATGGGTCTAAAACTAATTTTATACTAAATGGAGGTGGTTTGAAAGCAATTGGACCCCGTTTGCCCCTTCAAAAGTGTAATGCAATGGGGGTTCACCATCTGCATCCTGCTATGTACCTGGGACAGTGACATGTCTCACTTAATACAGTTGTCACTTTTAATTCATAAGGCATTTCAAAGTGGTTCCAAAATCATAGTTTGAGTATAAACGTGTATCAAAGTTTGAAATCATTTGGACTCCTTTTGATTACTCAAAAATTCCTGACAACCAAAGTGATGGTTTTGAACTTTAGTAAAATCTGTCCATAGTGACATACCTTCCCAAATAATGGCATAACTTTCAATCTAGGAGGAATTTTGAAATGTGTTCAACATGTAATTTCAAGATAGTAAGAGATCTTTCAAATGGAAGTGGTTTAGGAGAAAATAGATTCCATTTGGTCAGTCAAAATTTGTGACAACAGGGATACCAGTTCTTTAAATTTACAAAATCTGTCAACACTGACCTACATGCATATTTTAAAGCATAATTCTTCATGCATAAAGAATTTGAGCAAGATTCAAACATGAACATTTTAGTAGACATAGATATCTTCTCAATGATAGTAATTTGAGGCCATTTGGACCTCATTTGGCTCTTCAAATACTTAATACAAAAACATGCAAGTTCCTTAATATTCACAGTGTCACAGAGCATACTTCATGAAACACTCAATAACTTTCAATCCATAATTGATATTAACATAGAATCAGCTCCATTTGATTTAGAAATACATAGGCATGTTTCCATAGATTTTTGTGAGTAATAGACCCATTCTTAATATCAAAACTAACCATACAACAGAGGCAGCAGTTTAGTAGACTGGTACGTAAAATCACTATACACATTTGTTCTTTATCACATATTCCATGCTTGTAGGCATTCAATTTTATGCTTCTATAAACTTGATGCAGTAGATCCACTTACTCAACCAACAATGATGCCTTCCATTCCTTTGTTACAATGCTCCTCAAGTTTCTTATAAGGCTCCAACAGTGAGATAATGGTGAGCTTCTAATGACTCTAATTGTTGCCTCTTAGAGAGAGAGAGAGAGAGAGAAATGATTGGCGTGAGGGGGAAGAGGGCTTAAGTACAATGCTGGTTGGGTGACAGTCCAAGGCTGGATAATTACAACCCTATCACAGGAGCGTCAAAAGACTGTGGGACCACCACCATTGGATCTGGAACGTCTGAAACCCCTTTGGACCAAGTTTTAGCTTGATCAGATGTTCCTGAAAAGAGTTATGATAAATTACCTAAAATGGATAGGTAACACGTTATTACCATGCACCCTCAGTGAACAAGTTTCCATTAATGGAAACTGTGCTCATGGGTTGGGCTCAACTTTGAAAGATCATATCGCTCTCATCCCAAGCTGAATCAAGCCCAAAGTTTATGGCCGAATTCGTCTCATTGACCCGAGCATTTTGATATGTGGCACGACCCATGTCGTGCCCCGAACCTAGAGAAACATACAAGGGAAGATCATAATTCAAGGTAAGGTTGCAAGTTTACCAACAGGAGCACACCTTGATCGAGTGGTCAGATCGTCCCAACATCAGATCAATTACGAGCACAAGGTTTGAGGCTTCATGAGAGTCGAACCTCGCGCATGATGGATAGTCAGATTTGATACATAACGAGAATGAAGTTGCTATAGTTTTCGTCCATCGAAGACCAAACTCTGGCCAAAAGATCAAAAAAAGGAAAATGGCCAAATGGGCACCAAATCGAGCCACGTTCGTCGCCAAATGCTCATGACAACTTGCTTGTTGATATTCAATGAAGAAATCATCAAAAAACACCAAGAAATGAGCGTATTCTTTAAATAAAAATTGTAGGTTTCCCGTGATTTTCACACTTCGTGATCGTTGCCCAAATACCCAATCAGTGGCTTGAAAGTGGTATCGAAATGACCGTCTTTCCGAGCCGATTGAGAAAAGAATCATCTTTCAACCGAGAGGAGACCCCGAACCGAACCTAGAAGATCGCAAGAGTTCTTGGGCATAGCAGGGACTCAATTGGAATTTTATGGATTGTTGGTGTAGGGGCAAAATAGTGATTTTGCCTCATTTTCTTAGAATTTCTTTAATTCACTTAATTGCTTAATTTTTGACAATTGGGTCAACTTTTGATTAAACACCCATGTTTGGGCCCCACTTTTATATAAAAATAACTCATCTCATGTAAAAGGACCTAAGTTTCATTAATAAAAATCTACTTTTCGCTTGAGATTTTGGTGGTACCCCGAGCATAAAGTAATCTTCTTTCTCTCTCCTCCTTCTCTCTCTTATTTCTCTCTCTTATTTCTCTCTCCTATTTCTCTCTCTTCTTCTCTCTCTTATTTCTTCTCTCTCTCTC
>NW_006499969.1:3280333-3377929 GCF_000471905.2 Amborella trichopoda | reverse complement strand
CTCTCTTATTTCTCTCTCTTATTTCTCTCTCTTCTTTCTCTTCTCTTTCTCTCTCCTCTTCTCTATCTTCTTTCTCTCCTTTTTCTCTCTCTTCATTCTCTCTCTTCTTTCTCTCTCTTTTTCTCCCTCTTCTTTCCTTTCTCTCTCTCTCCTTTCCTTTTCTCTCTTTCTTGTTTCGTTTTCTTTCTTCTCTCTTTCCCTTTCTCTCTTTCTTCTTTCCTTTCCTTTCTCTTCTCTTTCTTTTTCTCTCTGTTTCTCTCTCATCTTATGTTCCTCTCAATCTGTTGCGCGTGGTAGTGCATCCTACCGAGCATGATGTTTTCTTCCCTCTCTATTCATTACGCACAGTAGTGCAAATACTGAGCATGATTTTCTTCTCTCTCTTAGTCTGTTGCGCACGACAGTGCAAGTGTCAAGCGTGACGATCTCTCCCTTGTCTGTTGCGCACGACAGTGCATACTATTGAGAGTGACATTCACATCTCTCTCAGTTTGTTACGTGCGGCAGTGCAAGTGTCGAGCGTGATGCTCTCCCCTGTCTGTTACGCATGACAGTGCGTACTGCCAAGCATGATGTTCACCTCACTCTCAGTCTATTGCGCATGGCAGTGCAAGTGCCGAGCGTGACGCTCTCTTCCTTGTCTGTTGAGCCCGACAGTGCATATTACTGAGCGTGACATTCACCTGTCTCTTTGTCTATTGCACATTGTAGTGCATACTACTGAGTGTGATATTCTCTTCTCTCTCTGACTAATGCACATGGCAGGGCACACTGCCGAATGTGATGTTCTCCACCTCTCATCTCTCTTCTTTCTATCGCGCACGGTAGTAAACACTGTCGAGCACAATCTTTCTTCCTTCCCACTTTCTGTCCTACACGGTAGGACGCACTGCTGAGCATGATTTCCTTTCTCTCCTTTCTCTTTTTACTTGTTTGACTAGAGGGCTGGTTGAGCCTTGCGTTATTGTGTCAGTCTTGACGTCAAGCAGTTTAGTCGTTGTGCTAGACTAGTAACCGTGCCCGTCTAGCTACAGCGTCAGACTAGTCACCGTGCCAGGATAGTCGTCGTGTAAGTCTTGTTACAGAGTAGTTTAGCCGTTGTGCCGGTCTAGTTACTGTGCCCGTTTAGCTACCGTACAAGACTAGCCACTGTGCCTGAAAAGTCACCATGTTAGTCCTGTTGTCAAGTAGTTTAGCCGTTGTGCCGGTCCAGTTATCGTGCCCGTCTAGCTGCTGCGTCAGACTAGTCATTACGCTAGTCTTATCACTGTGCCTGTCTGGCCGTCAGGCCAAATAGCTTCATTCTTTTTTTTTTGAAGGTTCAGCAGGACCCAAGCTGACCTTCATCATTTCTCTCATTATTTTTTCTTCTTCTTCTCTCCACAAAAATTTTTATTCTTTGCCTCTGAAGAGTTGGGTGAAATCAAAACCAACCTTCATCCCACTTTTCTCTAATGGACTAGTTGAAAGACATACTCGCCTTCAAACCCTTCTTCATTTTCTCTAACAATTCCTCTATCTCACCCCTTTCTTTCTTTCCTTACCATTGGATCTCATTAAGTCCCTCGTCAAGGAGACGTCGTAAGGCTATTTAATTAACATGGACTCGTTTATGTTTTTTTTTTCCTTTCTCCTCGAGTAGGCATGCATGTGTGTGTTCACAACCACTTGTCTATACTCTAATGTGTGTTTGTGTGTTTTGCAAGTAAGAACAAATCAGGCCATAGGAGGTGATTCCGAACCGGCCACAGGCCAGGTGGCATTCCTATGTGATCTAAGAGGGCACCCACATGAGTTAGCCTGAGCGGGTCACAGATCCATGTGAGGTGAGTCCCGCCTTACGATCCTAATTCCTCTCATATCGATTGGTATTCCTACCTGTGTCTTCTTCATATGGTTCCTGAGAGCGCGATCTTAGGTCCCGGGTCCATCTCAAACCCGGAACCACGCCACCAGGTCAACCCGACCTGGAGGTCAAGATCGAGGCACCGAACCAGCTTGGAAAATCCACTGGGGACATCGCTGGATTGTTCTTGTTTGACATTGCTTTTCTTCTGTTTTCTCGCTTATTAACACACACGTCTTTGGGGTTGTTTAACCTAGTCATCCGAGTTGGGGATTTTATGATCCCCACACTCGTGAATTTTTCTCGAGAACAGGTTCCTCAAACTTTGTTCCTGACTTTCCTTCTGATCGAGGACCTGTGTCATGCTCCCAAGTTCTTACCTGGATTGGTGTGAGGAGTGACTCAAAAGTCCCTCACTCCTCATATTTTAGAATTGGTGGACCCTCCACCAAAGCACCTTGTAAGGGTGAAAAACTAGCCACTCGACACCATATGCACTCTGTCACCGGAAAGTCACTTGTCAGCCACACTACTCGGGGCAGCTGAAAGGCAGTCCCTTCCTTGCTTGCGCATGGCAGCCCAGCTATCAATGGTCTTGTGGGTCGTTGAAACCCATGTTCTACCACATAGGGCCTCTGTAATAAGAGGCTCGACACATGGAGGAGGGAGTCCTAAGGCCACCACCTCCCCCATGCACACTAAGACTCGTGGTCCATCAACTCGAGCCACACTTCGAGGTAATCCTCAGGTTGCCTCAAACCACTATCCATGTTCAAGTATTCTCGGACCAGGCCTTGTATACCTGATGCATACATATCGCACTACTCGAGGCAATCCTCTGATTGCACTTAGCTAAGTACAGGAGAAATAACCCCCCCCCCTCGTCATCCCTCTCAGCACATGCTTGCTCACTCAGTGAATGGTGGCCATAAGGCCAATCCCTCACAAACACACACTTGTGGTACTCATCCTCCTAAGGCTGAACCCACTGCTCGAGCCTGGGTTGACCAGTTAGCTGCCCGGATTCTTTAATGGGCGCACACGTGCCGCCACCACAGATTGCATTAAGCAACCCACCAAGAGGTCACTGACAGCTATCTCCACCGCCATTTTTCCCTTGTCTTGGTTGAACTGCTCAGGACATGGTACTCGAAGACCTTTCCAAGGAGTACCCTCCTACGGTACCCTCTCCTGACCGGCCCAACCTTTGGAGCTCATAAGAGAGCATGGGGTAAGACTCTCCTAGAAAATGAGGTCTTCCATCCCCCGTCTCTCCTCAAGCCAAGACAAAAGCCAGAACTAGCCCCTATCTCTGGCCCATGTCCCTTGCCATACTTGATGGAGAAGGTCTTGTCATGCTCAATGACAAAAGACCATTCTTGGTCTCAGTTCTGAAAAGAGGTACACCAGAGTCTGAGAGCCACACATGACTAGGGCTAACGAATAGTGCCAAGGAAAGAGTACAAGAATCTCAGAGCAATCACGCTTGCTGACCTCCTAGCAGAAAATCCCTTCCACCCATTATGGCCTGGAGCAGAACCTAAGACAGAAGGACCAGGACCCTGTATGGTCATCAGCGTCATAGGAGGCCATAGAATGATGGTCATGAGGACATGATGCATAAAATGATGGACAAGAGTAAGCTCATGGAAAGTACTCGTCCCACTAGTGTACCAATTCTCCTCATCTAGCTAATTCGGTCTTAAGGTAGCTACCTCCTTCACATGATCATTCCTCCCACCGTCAGATCTCTCAAGCTGACATTGACTTTATGGTCACCCACAATTTACAAGGAAGGCAGATTTCGGGCATGCAAGGCCCAACCCTCTATCAAAAGCCCTATCCTTCCTATATTGATCAACTCCCATTTCCCCCTAATTACCAAAAGGGGAAACTCCCACTTTTCAATAGCACGAGCTCCCCTCATCAACACATCGCCCATATCTATTCGACATTATTTGAACACATTTTTTAGCACCTTGGTCCCTGATGTGGAATAAAGAGGAAGCTTGTCAATAAAGCTGGAAAAACTAGTGGAATCCTTGATAGTCTCAGAGTAGCCCCAGAACTGGTCAAGATCTTTATAAGCACTACAAAAGGTCAGCTGCCAAATTTTATCACATTTTGACATTTCTAAGGCAATGAACACAAAGAAACATTTTTGAAAAAATGGCCTCTACCACCATGAAACGGACCCTTGCAATTGGAATTATATTTTTGGTGTGTCAAATAGTTGTGAGACCACTGCCATTGGATCTGTCACGGTCGAAAACCCCTATGGGTCAAGTTTTGCCTTAATCGGACACTTCAAGACAAAGTTATGAGCAAAACATTGAAACAGAAGGAGCCGCACACTATTCTCATGTGGCCACCCTGCATCAAAACACCATTAAAGGTAGTTGTTTTCACAGTTATAGGCAGCGAATTTTGGGGTCCATAACTCACTAGTTTCGAGTCAGACTACACTCAAATTTTTTGAGCAGGAACGTCTCGTCGAGACGAGAGTTTTGATATGTGGGACGCCCCGTGACGACGTCCGAGCAGGGAGAAAAAATAAAGAGAAGTTACCGATTCTTGAAGAAGTTACAAAAAATTCAGCAGCGACATGCCACGTTCGAGTGCTCAAATCACAACGCTTGCACATCAGATCAACATGAAACCAATTCCATTATGTGCATAAGGTTCAGGGCTACCATTGGTCTGAACCCCGTACATTATGAACAGTTGGATTTTGATCATGAAGGCGATGAAGTGATTGTAAATTCTTGCTGTCGGATTACAGATTTCGGTCAAAACCCAAAAGTTGCAAAATCTTCGTTCGGGCTCCAAATCACGTCTTGTTCATTACCACGCGATCGTTATGGAATCCTTAGTGAACTACAATAAATAAATCATGGAAAAGCATCAAAGAATAAGTGCACTATCGATCTAAATTTTTCTAGATTCATCCAAATTTCAAGTCTCATGATCGTGACCTAAAAACACTATTCGTGACTCGAAATGGGTATCAAATCGATTGTCATGCGGAGCCCTACAATAAAAAAGTCATATTTCGATCAAAGGGGCATAGGATCAACCCCAGATCAGTCATGAGAGATCACATAACTTTTAAGGCAGCAACAGGGACTATTTTGGAATTCCATCTATTGTTTGACAGGGGTAAAATAGTCTTTTTGTACCCTATTTTCTTATTCCTTTTAATTTAATTAAATCGTAAATATCATCAATTTAGCTAGTTTTTTAGCATCCACTCATGTTTGGGCCCAATTCTATATAAATATGCAAAACATAACTGTAAAGGACCTTTGGTTCATTCTTGAGATCATTGAATAAACTTTCATTTCTTACTTAAGCTCGTGGGTGTGTCTTGGAAAGAGAGAGAGGAGAGAGAAGAAAAGGGTCGGTACTCCTCGATAAGGTAACTTTCTCTCTCCTCCTCTTTTCTCTCTCATCTTTATCTCTCTCTTTCTCTCTCTTCTTTTCTCTCTCATCTCTATCTCTCTTTCTCTCTCCTCTTTTCTCTCTCATCTCTATCTCTCTCTTTCTCTCTATTCCTATCTCCCTCATCGTTATCTCTCTCTTTCTCTCTCCTCTTTTCTCTCTCATCTTTATCTCTCCTCTTCTCTCCCTTTCTCTCTCTCCCTCCTCTGGTCTATCATGTCTCTCTTTCTTTGCTCCTCTTTCTTTCTCCATTCACACATGGCAGACTTATCGTCTGGTGTGATGCGTTCCTACTCTTGAGAAATGAACAGTGAGCCGGGCATTAGCCTGAGTGGTGGGTCGGGCCTCTGTCAAATTTCTCTCCCTTTTCTCTTCTGTCACAGATGGCAAGCCTAGTTCTACTTGTGTTTTCTTTCAGTTTCTTCTATTTTGTCATAGCCAATGCAACCTTAGAGCCGCCTATGTTTTCTGTCTCTTTCTTCTCTTCTGTCATAGCCGGCGCAAACCTAACGCCTCCTATGTTTTCTCTCTCGTTCTTCTCTTTTGTCTCAGCCAGCACAAGCCTAGCACCGCCTGTGTTTTCCATCCTTATTCTTCTATCACAGATAGCAGAAGCCTATCGTTGCCTGTGTTCTTTCTTTCTCCTTTTTTTTTTGTTTCACAGCCGGCGGAAGCCTATTGCTGCCTGTGCTCCTTCTCTCTCTCCTGTCACAGATGGTGGATGCACATCACCGCCTGTGTTCATTCTCTCTTCTCTCTATGACACAGTCGGCGAAGGCTTGACGTCTTCTCTTTCTTCTTCTTCGAACACAACCAGCGAAGGCTCAGTGCCGCCCATGTCTTCCCCACCTTTTTCTCATGTCTCTTTCTTATGTCACAGTCGGCAGAAGCCATCGTCATCTAAGTCTTCTCTCTCCTTCTCTTATTATCATCTGTGTTTGTCTTCACTTTCTTTTTCCTCTATTATCCCTCACGCTCTTCTTCTCCTTTTCTTCTCTGTCTCCCTTTCTTTCTATTCTCTTCTTCTTCTCTTATCCTTCTTCTTTTCTCTCTCTTTATGATCTCTATTATTTCTTGTATTCTTTCGTTTGATTAAGAGCGGTCGAGACTAGCCTTCCATGGTAGCCCTACCGTTTAGTCGTACTGTCGTTGTGCCATTCAGAGTTACTATGCTCGCCATATTGCCATAATAGACTACTCATTGTGTCTAGTTAGTCGGTATTGGTACTGTTATCTAGCAGTAATTCTGTTGAGCCGGTCTAAGTTACCAAGCCCATTTTACTGCCACGTCGGGTTAGTTACTTACTAGTTTAGTCATTGTGTCCGTCTCACAATCTGGTCAAATTCTTCTAACGTCAATCTTTCTTCTCTCATTTTCTCTTCCTCTTTTTTGAACGTACACGCTCGTGTACGTTCCCTAAATGCAAGGTGGGGTCTCTTGACCCACTTGTCTAGTAACATTTGCCATATGTGTGTGATTACAGAAACAGGAGAATACAGGCCAAGTGAGGCGATTTCGAACCAGTTTTACGATTGGGGAGCTTTCTTCATGATCTAAAAAGGCACCCACGTGAGCTAGCCCGAGTAAGTCCCTGACCTACCTTAAATTCCTCTTTCATTGGTTGGTCTACCTACCCTTATTTTTTAGCAAGCTTCCCGAGAGAGTGATCTCAAGTCTCGGGTTCCCTTGAAACCCGAGATAAGTGCCATTAGGTCATCTAAATCCAGAGGGTGAGATCAAGGCACCTAATCAGCTTGGCGACTCCACTGGGGACTTACTACCCCTTAGTCGGATCGTACTTGTTTGGCTAGTTTCTCCTTTTATTTTCTACTTTTCACACTTATGGCTTTTAGCTTTTGTAACCCGTTTATCCGAATTAAGGATTTCCTTATCCCCGCATTGGTGAGTGTCTCCCAGGAAAAGGTTCCTCAAACTCCATTCTCAACCTTCCTTTTGAGCAAAGACTTCGCGTCTAACTCCCTGGTCTTAACCTGGATGGGTGTGTGGTGGGACTTAAAGGCCCCTCACTCCCCATCTCCTCCCTCTGGTGGAACCTCCACCAAGGCACCTTGCATAGGTGGCACACACACCACTACACACACCATGCACCCTATCACCGGCAAATCACTTGTCGATCATATTGTTGAGGTACACCAGAAGGCTATTCAGTCCCTTGCTGCAAAAGCTAAACAAGTTGTCGTTGCTTCAGGGGGTCACCGCAAGGCTGCCCCCACCTTCTTGCACAACCATGAGTCTCTATCCTTAGAGGCTCGACGCATCGAGGCCGACACCCTGTGGCCTCTAGCTCTCGCACACACCATAAGGCTCGTGGTTAATCCACTTGTGCAACCCTTTGGTTACCTCGAGCCAATGTTCAGGACCGGGCCTCCTTGGGATAGGCCCTGTACACGCTATGCATCCCACCACTCAAGGCAAAGCCGTCGCTGCGCCAACCCGAGTACACAGGGAATGACCTCCTCGTCCTCCTACTCAGCATGCACTAGTGTACCTTGTTAGGGGCATGCTTCCACCTGTTTCATTATAGACTCATGCTTGTGATTCTCGACCTCCTAAGGCCAGTCAATCTGCTCGAGCCCTGGCCGACCCCAAAGTTGCTCATGATCCTTCTTCAAGAGGCGCACACGAGCCGCATCCCCAAATTGTTGCTCCTCGCTTTTGACTCAAGTGTCATTGTGAGTCGATCATTCCACCACCTGCCTCGTCTCTTTCAAGCAAGCACCTCAAACCTTGGTACCCAAAGACCTTCCCCAAGAGTACCGTCTTGAATCAGTCGTATTATCTCGGCCATTTCTCTAGAGCCCTTAAGAGAGCTCGGGGTAAAGACCTTATGAGAGACCCAGTCCTTCTTCTTCCTTGACAAAGGTTGACTTCAGTCCCTGGCCCTCAATCATTGCTGCACTCTCTCTTATGAGAGAAGAGCTGGTCAGTCGCAGTCCCGTTCGCAATTCTGGCATGAGATCCATCAAAGCCTCAAAGACAAGCGCAACAGGGGTCTATGAATTCTGACCAGAGAAGCAGTCAAGACAGTCTGGACATCTAGCTTTGATAACCTTCTTCACCAGAATCCCTTCTACCATCTTTGGAAGACAAAGCTTAAAGAAGAGGAATGAGAATCTTGTAATGTGGTCAATATCATTGAAGATGACCTGGCTACCCAGCAGCCACGGTCCCAAGACTATTGAGAACAATTCCTTACCCGCTCGGCATACAAGAGTCGGGTCCAGTTTGGGCATGTTGATCCCCTGCTGTCTGATTTGCTGCATGCCACCTGTCAAGCACGAAAACCTTCAATGGTTGTTAAGTCTGACCTCCCTGGAGAAACAGTTAGTGTCATTGTTATAAATGAACATGCTGACTCTCAGGAGGCCCGTATGGAAAGGTTTGAATAGATGGTTCAAGCAATGATGGAGAAGATCGACCGTATGGAGGTCGCCCAACACTCGGCTAACCATGAAGTCAATTATCATTACTCAGAAGATGTGCCTCCTAGGCAGCCTCCTCCTCCTGCCTCACAAGATAACTCTGTCCCTCACCCCTTTTCTCAAGCAGACATTGATGCTATGGGAAACCATAGCCTGAAGAATAGGCAGTTTTTAGGCATACAGGTTGTGACACTTTACCACATGTCGTACCCTTCTTACATTGATCAAGTTCCCTTCCCCCAGGAAATCTCGACAGCCTCAGAATTTCCCTGAAACTATTCCTGGTCTTCATAAGGTCTCTTAAAAGTCTCCCACCATGTTTCGTTACATTTCGACATATCTAAGGTAGTGAAGACTAATAAACAGATCTTCCAAAATTGGTCTCTAGCACCCCGAAATGGACCCTATAACTAGAGTTATGTTCTTTATGTCTCAATTCATTGTGGTATCACTTCCATTGAATCCTATGCGCTTGAAAACCCTTAGGGGTCAAATTTCAGCTCGAACAGACACTCCAGGAAGAAGTTATTGCCAAAAGAGGGAAACAGGAGGAGCCGTATGCTATTCCCGTGTTGCCACCCTGTAACTCTACACTATTGAAGGGATAGTTGCTAGTAGTACATTTTTATGTTGATATCTCACTCGTCTCAAGTCGGATCACGCTTAAATTTGGTGAGCATGTTCATTGCATTACGACGAGTGATTCAATATGTGGCACGCCTTATGACGATACACGAGCGCGAAGAAACGCTAGAGAGAAGTTGTTGATCCATGAAGAAAATGCAAAAAATTCAGCAGTGTTGTGCCTTGCTCAAGCCACCGAATCACGTCTCTCACAAGCCCAATCGATGTGAGACCAATTCCATCGCATGCGTAAATGATGAACGATCGGATTTCGTACATGAAGTTGATGAAGCCACTGCAAATTCCATTGTCGGAATTATAAATTTCGGCCAAAATCCTAAGGTTGCTAAATCTTCATTCGGACATAAAATCAAGCTGTGTTTGTTGCCCCGTGATCGTAATGGCATGGTCAATGTGATTTAGTGAAGAAATCACCCAAAAAAATCAAGGAACGAGCACACTGTTGATCCAAAGTATTAAGATCTATTCAAAATTCAAGTAACATGATTGTGCACTAAAAACAGGATCCATGGCTCGAAGTTGGTATCAAATCGATCGTCATGCCAAGACCTACAAGAAAACAATCATCTTTCGATTGATCGGACATCAGAATGACCCCGGATCATCCATGCAAGATCATGCAAGTTCTAGGGAAACACAGGGACTGTTATGAAATTCCACGAATTGTTAGAAAGGGCAAACCTATCATTTTGCACTCTATTTTCTAATTTATTTTAAATCATTTTAATCTTAATTTTCATCAATTAGGGTTACTTTATGGTTGGGGCAAAGTCTATATATACGTACCATCATTATACGTACCACAAGGACTCAACGTTTCACAAAAGAGAGTTTTTACATAATACAGTTTCTCTTTCTTACCATTGTTGGGACACGTTTGGAGAGAGAGAGCAAGGTATGAGAAACTTTTGATGGGTACCCCTAGGCTTGAGGTAGATATTCTCTCTCTTCCTTTTCTTTTCTTCTCTCTCTTCTTCTTCTTTCTCTTCCTCTCTCTCTTCATCTTTCCCTTCGCCTGAGTTTTCCTCAAGGGCCATGCACGACAGTGGAAGTGTCGTACATACTTCTTCGATGCTCTCGTGGATCGTGCATGGCGATGGCAGTGCTATGCTCGAGCTTTCCTCCCCCTCTGTCTTCTTCTCGACCTCCTGGTGAGACTTGCAGACGGCACTGCTCATTTCCATCCACATACGTACCCTCAATGTCTCAGCGAGGAACATGGGTAGCTAAGCCCATTGCCGTCTGTGGGGGCTTCACCTTGACACGAGACTATTGCAGGTAGCGATGTCCATCGTCATCCGCAAACAGTCATGGCAATACCCGTTGCCGTGCACAGGCTTCTTTCGTGGCTCTTAGTGCTCGTCTTTGTGCACCTAACGGGAAGCCATCGTCATGCACCTCGTCAAAAGTCATTGCCTTCCACAAGGGACATGTTGGTACCTTGCATTGCCAATGGCGACGTTCACTACCGTCCGCGGGCTTCCTCTCGTATTCCATGACTGACACCGTGTGCCTCACGGGAAGCTTTGGTTGTGAGCCTCACTAGAAGCCATCACCGCCCGTTGCCGTCTGGGTCATTCCCCTTCCACCATCTCACTGTCTTTTCTTCTCTTCACTCTTTTCTCTCCTTACTTGATTGAGGGTAGACTTAGCCTAGTGCTGCCATATCGATCTTGGTTTAAGTAGTATTGATGCCGTGCTGGTCTTGAGAACCATGCCCGTCTTGCTACCACTCCGAGTCGATAGCTTTCTGATCGTCATGCTAGTCTCACCCCTTTATCAAGTTTCTCCTTTTTCTCTTTATTGGAAACCTTCTGTTTCATCACTCCCTCATATGAGCATACGATGCCCAAAGATAAGGGTGGGTCTCTTTGGCCCACTTGTCTTGCCAATTAACCATAGAAGTGTTGTGCAGAAAACAAGAGGGTTGCAGGTCAAGGGTGGCGATTTCGAACCAGTTAAAGCAGCTGGGGGGCTTTCTTCATGATCAAAGAGGGTAGCCACGTGAGCCAGCCCAAATAAATCCCGAACCCACCTTAAATTCCTCCCTCATCGGTTGGTATACTTGCCCTTGCTCTTGAGCAAGGTTCTATGAGAGCGATCTCAAATTCGGGATTCGCTATAAACCTGAGACACGTGCCGACAGATCACTAAGATCCGAAGGGCGAGATCTAGGCACCTAACCAGCGTGGCGACTTTAGTGGGGACTTACTACCCCTTAGTCAGTTCGCTCTTATTTGACCAGTATCCCCTTTTACTTTTTGCATTACTTTCTATGGCACCTGGGTTGTTCAACCTGTTCATTCGAGCCGGGGATTTTCTCATCCCCACACTCGTGACTGTCTCAAGGAAGCGAACTGCTCAAGCTTCCTTCCCTACTCTCCTTCTAAGTCTCCACTCACAGTCTGACTCCCAGGTTCTTGCCTGAGTCAGTGCGAGAGGGGACTTAAAGTCCCTGACTCCTCCCTTCCTAGCCCTGATGGACCCTCAAACCAAGGCCCCTTGCATCGGTGGCATGCCTGCCACCGCACACAGCATACACCCTGCTACTGACAAGTCTCTTACCGGTCATATTGGTATGGCATGTTGGAAGGCCGCCCTAACGACTTTCACGGGAGGCAAGAAGTTGTCGTCGCTCCTGAGGTTCGCCGCAAGGCAACCCCCTATACTCTTTCACCTCTCCGAACCTCTAGACTTAGAGGCACACCAAGGCGGAGACTCTGCAGCCTCTACTTCTTGCACACACTCAAGGGATCGTTGTCTACCCTCTCGATCCACACCTCAGGGCAACACCCACGTTGCCTTGAGCTCGCATCAAGGGCTAAGCCTTCTTAGGCCAAACCCAGCGTGCGCCATGCATTCGTTTTCCACAGCTTGGCGTAGCGCTAGCTCTATGCCACCTCGAGCATGTGAGAGTCGACCACTTCATCCTCCCTCCTAGCACACACGGCCCCACTCCGTGAGAGATGAGCTTTTGCCTCGTCCCTCACAAACGCAAGCTCGTGGGTCTTGAACTCCCAAGGTAGAACCAATTGGCCGAGCTTGGGTTGACCCCCAAGTCACCCGGACGGCTAACCACACGCACTGCTTTCTCAGGTTCCTCCCAGGTCCAGACTCAGGCAGATTCATGAACCAGCTACTTCGTCTGTCGCTCACCAGACAACAGTCAAGCACCTCGAGGCCTAATACTCAAAGTTCTTCTTTATGAGTATCAACTTGAGGCAGCCTCAAGTCAGCCGTGCACATGGGTCCCACAAAGGAACTCGGGGAGTGGCCTGATTTCAGACACAGACCTTCAGCCTCCAAGGAAGAAACCCAAGCTACCCTGCTCCAACTCATAGACATAGCCTTAGCATGTTCAATGAAGGTGGGGCAGACCAGCTATCAGGCTTGGCTTTGGAATGAAGTCCACAGTCGTCTTAGGGTAAAGAAGAAGAGAGGTCTTCAGATCCTGACCAAGGAAGCCTCCAAGGAAGTCAAGGTCGCCACCCTCGATGACCTCCTACCTCGTAACCCCTTTTGTCCCTCTTCAAACTCCAGAACTTCAGAGAATCCAAGAGTATTGTTGAGTCTTCATTGCCCAAAAGCCACGATCCCAAGACCATCAAGAACCAGTCCTCACAAGATCGACATACAAGGTTCAAGTTCAGTCGGGGCAAGCTGAGCCCCTACAGACTGACTTGCCACCCATGACTCACCGACACCGATGGTTCGCTCCTCCTCCTAGCTCTGACCTCCCAGAGGGGACGGTTAGTGTCCTGGTGATCCATGACCCGGATGAAGCCCAGGAGGGCAAAATCACCAGGTTCGAGGTAATGATGCAATCCATCCTTGAAAATATGGAACGCCTAGAAGCCTCCTGGCCAACTTCCTCTTACCATGAGACCAATTCCCTTATCGATGAGGACACGGTTCCTAGGCCAACTCCCCCACCGGTCTCCCAAGACAATTCTGCCTCCCGCTGGGTCTCTCAAACCAACATAAATGCTATGGTGGCCCATATCCTCAAAAACAAGGTCCCAGGCATGAAAGAGTCACCGCTCTACCAAAAGCCATACCCTTCTTACATTGGCCAAGTACCCTTCCATTTGAACTATCAAAAGGGGAAGCTTCCCCTATTCAATGGTACTACATCTCTGCACTAGCATACTGCTCACTTCCAGACGGCCTGTCGAGAGACGGACGACTCCGCCTCTGCTAGTTGGTCGAGACTCTTGAAGGGTCAGCCTTACAACGGTATGCTCTGTTGCCTCCCAACTCGGTAAACACGTGGCAAGAGATGGGAGAAATTATTTTACCAATGCTTGTACGAAGTCCAAAGGAATGTGGAGACCATCAACTCCTCACTTTGATGCAAGACCTCGGTGAGCCGGTTGACAAGTTCATCACCCGATGGAGAGTGTTGGCCACCTTCCACGCCACTCCTATGACTGAGAAGGAAGCGGTCCAGTCCTGCATACAGAACATGCTTCCTGAGATCGCCTTGCATGTTGAGGCATCCGATCCACCCTAGAGCTCATCTCTAAGGAAGTTCGTATTGAGGGGTTGTTCACACACCATGGCAGCCCTAGTCAGCAACCCTCAGGCCCAAACTCTCGCTCCAACAGTCGGGGCAACCAAAAAGCAGTGATCAGCATGGCGGTCACCGTGGCTGACACAAAGAGCTCGACCCCTTAAAATCTGCACCTCTCCAAGGCACATATGCCTCAAACTGGAGGCAAGAAGCAGTCATACAACAATGTCCCGCCCCCTAACAATAGTAAGAGAAACGATTTCTAGGCCTAGCACCAGAATAAGGTTTACCCCATCGACAAGGAGTGGACTCCCACACTGCTTCGACTGCTTCTAAAACAGAACATGATCCAGTTGCCAGAGGCCATTATTACATAGTCAACTGGGCAGGAGACAAATGAGAAGTACTGTGCCTATCACAGGAGAGTAAACCACCCTACTCACTGGTTAGGTGCCTCAATATCGCCCTCCGGATCCTTTGTAGGATCAGGCGGAATGCGTCTAGGGTTTCGAGGGATGACCTGAGACTTTTTTGAGATCGCTCTCTCGGGAACCTCGTTCGAAAAAGAGGGTAGTTGTTACCAATCGGTGAGAGAGGAATTTAAGGTGGGTTTGAGACTTACTCAGGCTAGCTCGCATGGGCGCCCTCTTAGATCACGAAGAAAGCCCAATAAAACTGGTTCGGAATCGCCTCCCTTGGCTTGTATTCTTCTATTTTTCTGCAATCACACACATATGGAAAATGTTATAAGACAGGTGGATCAGACCTCACCCTTTTCTTCTTTGATGAACGTACACAAGCATACGTAAAAGAAAAATAAGAAAAGAAAGATGTGGGAGGGGAGAGAAGAATTCGACTAAGCAAGAGGATCAGAGCGGTGACTAAGCTGGTGAATAATTGGCCTGACGTGGTAGTAAAACAGGCTCGGTAACTAAGACCGGCTCGCAGGATTAGTACTAGATGTCATTACCAATACCGACTAACTAAGCACGATGGTTAGTCTGTCGTGGCAATAAAGAGGGCCAAGCAATCCTGGCACAACAAAATTACGGCTAGACGATAAGACTACCATGAGAGGTTAACCTCAATCCTCCTTAGTTGAATGAAAGAATAACATAATGATGGTTATGAGGAAAGAATAATAAATGAAATAAGAAAAAAAGGGAACATAAGGAAGGAGGGAGAAGAAAGGAAGAGAAGAATATGAAAGGCAAGAGATTAAAAGAGCGATAGGGGAGGAAGACACAGTCGATGCTAAGCATTGCCGACTGTGTTAAAAGGAAGAGAGAGAAAAAACAATCGGTGTTAGGCTTCACTGACTGTGATTTACAGAGGAGAAGAGAGAGAAAATGCAGTCGACATTAGGCTTCACTGACTATGCCAAAAGAAAAGAGAAAAGATGCAGTTGACGTTAGGCTTTGCCAACTGTGATAAAAGAAGAGAGGGAAAATGCAATCGATGTTAAGCTTACTCGACTGTGACAGAAAAAGAGAGAGAAAACACAGTCATTGCTAAGCTTCACTGACTGTGTCAAAAGAGAATAGAAGATGCAGTTGGATCTAGGCTTCACCGATGTGAAAGAAAAAGAGAGAGAATGCAGTCGACGCCAAGCTTCACCGACTATGACAGAGAAGAGAGAGAAAATGTAGTCAGCACTAGACTTCGCCGACTGTGTTAGAAGAGTAGAGAGAAGATGAAGTCGGTGTTAGGCTTCGCCGACCGTGAAAGAAGAAGAGAGAGAAAATGCGGTCAGCGCTAGGCTTCGCCAATTATCAGAAGAGAAGAGAAGATGAGTCAGAGCTAGGTTTTGCCGACTGTGACAGAAGAGAATGAGAGACAGAAATCCAGTCGGCGTTAGTTTTCATCAACCACAGCAGAAGAGAAGGAGACAGAGAAATCTAGCCTGTGCTAGGTTTCACCGACTGCAACAAAATAGAAGGAGAGAGGGCAATCCAGCTGGCGCTAGGGTTCACCAACTACAAAAAAGGAGAAGGAGAGGGAGATGGAGATGAGGATAATAAGAGAGAGAAAGAGATAGAGACGAGAAATAGGGGAGGAGAGAGAAATAGATAGAGATGAGAAGAGGAGAGGAGAGAGAAAGAGATAGAGACAAGAAGAGGGGAGGAGAAAGAAAGACGGGAGGAGAGAGAAAGTTACCTACTTGAAGGGTACCAGCCCCTTTCTTTTCGCTCCTCTCTCTCTCCAAGATATACCCAAGAACTTAAGCAAGAAAGTAAATCTTATTGAATCTATGAAAAATGAATCGAAGCCTTTTACAATTTAGCTTTGCATGTTTATATAGAATTGGCCTAAAACATGTGTATGCCCAAAAACTACCTAGAATTGAAGATAATTGCAATTTAATTGAATTTAAAGAAATTCTAAAAATGGTTGGAAAAGGATTGTTTTGCCCATGCCTAACAACGTGTGTAATTCTAAAATAGTCCTTGGCACTGCCCGAGAACTTGCGTGATCTTTCGTGGCAGATTCAGGGTCGTTCTGATGTCCGTTTGATCAAAAGATGATAGTTTTCTTGTAAGGCTCAACGTGGCGATCATTTTGATACCAACTTCGACCCATGGATCACGTTTTTGAGCCACGATCACAAGACTTCAAATTTGCTTGAATCTTGAAAACTTCGGATCGATAGTGCGCTTGTTCCTTAATGTCGGTAGTGCGCTCTTTTTGGCAAATTTTGAGTTTTGAGTTTTGAGTTTTGGCTTGAATCTGAAATCCGGCGGCTGGAATTTACAGCAGCTTTGACGCCTTCGTGTGTGAAATCCAACCATGCATTGTACCTGACATTCGAACCAGAGATAGCCTCAGACATCACGCACATAATGCAATTAGTTTCGTGTCGATCAGGTATGCGAGCATCATGATCTGGCTGCTTAAACAAGGTGTGCTACTGCTCCATTTCTGCAACTTCCTTCATGGATCAATGAATTTTATTTAGTTTTTCTCTCTGCTGGAGCGTCATCACGGGGTGTACCACATATCGAATTGCTCGTCTAGATAAGACGAACACGCTCACCAAATTTGGGAGCAATCCAACTTGAAACGAGTGATATATAGGCCCTAAAAGTGATTTCCTATGACTGTACAAACAGCCACCTCTAATGTTGTTTTGATGCGGTGAGGCCGCACGAGAATAGTGTGCGACCTACCCCTTTTAATCGTTTGCCCATAACTTTGTCTTGGAGTACCCGATTGAGCTGAAACTTGACCCATAGGGGTTTTCAACTATACTGGATACAATGGTAGTGGTCCCACAGTTGTTTGACACACTAAAAGTATTGATGTAGTTACAGGGTCCATTTTAGGGTTCTAGAGACTCATTTCGCTGAAATTTTTTCTTTGTGTTCACTGCCTTAAACATGCCTGATTGTGATGAAACTTGGCAAGTAGTCTTTTGAAGTACTGATGAAGATCTTGACCAATTCTGGAGAAATTCTAAGACTGTCAGGAATTTCCATTATTTTGTAAGCTTTATTGACCTGCTTCCTATCAAAGACCAACGTGCTGAAAAGTATATTCAAACAGCTTGCGCCGCCGAATAATGTGCTTCAAGAGAAGTGAGAAGGAAAATTATTCTAAAAGTTTTCTTCGGCTTTTACGTTTTTCCTTCCTAGCCACAGGACCACATGAACGTCGAGGAGATTCACGTAACGGTGTAACTAAGATGCTCAAACGTAGGGATACATTGTTAGCGGGTCCATCCGTGGAGAATTTAGGGGGATAAGATACGTTTTTGAGGGATCTTGTCGAAGTCCTCACCCTCGTGTTGGTTGTTTGTGATTCAGAACCTGAAGATTTTGTACGAACCTCGTTAGTCAGTATCAGGCCCGTCTGGCAATTGAGTCCCATATCAAAAGCCATTGTCCCATTTGGTCTGGGTTTTGTGAATATCTTCTGGTGTTTAAGCCATGTTTCAAGGATTACGTCAATGGTATGCTGAAAGGCCTTGCGTCGGTGTGGTCTGCTTCATGCATCAGTCATTCTTTAGTGAGTAGGGACCTCAGTTCATCGAGATAACCACTTTGGGTATAGCCACCCCTACTCACTGCTTTGTAGCTACAACAATCATCTGATTTTCTGCACCGAAATTATGACTGACCAGTTATTCCTTAACAAGTAGGGTACCTCAGTTTATTAAGATAACCACTTTGGGTACAACCACCCCTACCCACTGCTTTGCAGCTACGACAATCATATGATCTGCCGCTCCAAAGTCATGGTTGACTTAGCTCCATTGGAGCAACTCTAGCAACTTGAAAGTGTGTTCATAATCTCGTGGGAATAATGTTCTTCCTCATGACACTTGTCTTGCCATCTTGGCGAGTATTCTATCTTTCGAGTCCCTTTACAACTGTATTCAGGCTGTCGAAATCTTTTTCTTTAAGCTCATATTTTTGGAGTTCAGGCATGGTGACACCAGGGATTTTCTTCTTTTGAGTGAGGGCTGAAGTCGCCTGTTGAGGCGAGTGCTACATCAACCTGTTTATTGGTCCATGTGTCCTGTGTGGATTTTCACTTGAATCTGGAAAGTGGCACCGTAAAGATGGTTTTCACCAAATTCTTTTTATTTTAGGGCTCTTTTAATCATGTCCTTTAAGCCATGTCCACCCTTTTCATCAAGTTTTACTCAAGATGCCCTTTCGATTTTCACCGTGCCTATTTTTTTTATTCAAGGAACTCTTTTACGCATGGTTTCATGATCATGCCCATCCATCATTTTTACTCATAGTGTTACCTTATTAAGGTATACACCATGCCTATTATTTCATCATTTATTTGTGTAGGCATGTTTAAGGTCTTGCCTCCTGTGCGAAACAATTTAACGTCATGCGGCCAGGACGTGCACTATGGTTTAAGTTCATACAGATGGACCGGGGTGGTGATGAATGGCAGTCTATGGAGTGAGTCTGGTGGTGGTTTGACTCACTTGGGGAAATTGTATTAGGCTACCTATGAAAGATGGATGATGTATGAAATGGGAGTGGATGATGGTGACCCCACTTACTTACAAAGAATATGGATGGCGGGATGGTTCGTCGTTTTGTGGGCATACGTGAGACTCACTGGGGAATGAGGTATGGTGATGAAGTGAATGGTGGGGAGGCATTGAAAGTGGTGTGCTCACACTAACAGGTAGGTTAGGGAAGGCGTGCATGAAAGTGCACATAAAGGCATGTGCACGTATGTGGGGGCAAGTTTTAAAGTCATGCCTCCGAGACCTGTGCAAAACAATTTAACGTCATGCTGCTAGGACGTGCACAATGGTTTAAGGTCATACAGCTGGACCGTGGTTATGTAGTTTAAAGTCATAGAACTAGGATCGTACAGTTGAAGGTCGTGCAACTAGACCTCCACTACAATTTAAAGTCATATAGTTTAAAGTCATACACCTAGGACTATGCAGTTTAAGGTCATGCAACGAGACCTTCACTGCATTTTAAGGTCACATAGTTTGGACCATAGTTATGCAGTTTAGAGTCATGCAACTAGGACAATGTAGTTTAAGGTCGTGCAACTAGACCTCCACTACAAATTAAGGTCATATAGTTTGGACCATGCAGTTTTAGGGTCGTGCAACTAGACCTCCGTTACAGTTTAAGGTCATGTAGTTTGGACCGAGGCTATACAGTTTTAGGGTCATGCAACTAAACCTCCGCTATAGTTTGGACTATGCAATTTTAGGGTCCTGCAACGAGACCTCCGCTACAATTTAAGGTCATATAGTTTGGACCATGCAGTTTTAGGGACATGCAACTAGACTAGGGTTGTTTTGTTTAGGGTCTTGCGGCCTGGACCGAGGCTTGCAGTTTAGGGTCTTGTAGCACAGACCCAGGCTATGCAATTTAGGGTCTTGTAGCCCGGACCGAGGCTTGAGCCGTCATGTAGGTGGAGTTCTATGGGGAATAGGTTTGTGGATGACAATCCGACTCCCTGGGGATAAAATGGTTAAGACCACTCACAAACTGAGGGCTCAGATTGAAATGGTGACCTGATGAAGGATGGCCAACAGAAGTAGACTTCATTAGGGCTTAGCAGGGCAATTGAGGTGAAAGATGAGACTCTATGGAGAATTGGCTTATGACAGGTAACCTGACTCCTTGGGGATAAGATAGCTTGGTGTGAAAGAGACCCATCGAGAATTGAAAAGGCAAGAATGACACTAACTCCACTGGGGATAATGGGTTGCAGTATGGGTGTGACCCTTACTGGGATGAGGGATAGTGACCTGCTCCTAACTCCATTAGGGATGATAAGTCACGGCTTGGGTGCAACGGCAAGAGTGCAACTCCACTGGGATGATAGGACACACAAGGCTTCAGCTGGAAATAGGCACCAATAGACGGCTTGAAATACAATCGGCATTAGGAGTAGCAATAGTTGCTTCTTGAGAGTGTTCAACCGGCGCTGAATTTTAAAAAATGCAACCGACGCTGGCTTGTTCAATTCAGCTGGCGCTGTGAACGAACCGTGACATTCTTTGAACACAACCGGCGCTAAGTAAACAGGCACTAAGGTCGGTTGAAATTCTTTCGGTGTGAAGTCAATCGACGTTAGGGTTGATTGAAATTCACCCGACGCCAAGCCACTTAAATCAAGTGGCCGACGCTGGGTATGGATTGATACTCGAGTCATGACCCAAGTGTGACCAGTTCTAGCCTACTTGTTGGAATTTTGTAGGTGACGATGAGTGTTAACTCGAGCCTCAGATCCAAGCCCATCCCGGCTCATCGTCGTTTGGCTTCCCTTGGACGCGACTGGGATTCCCAGTTTGTGAGGGGTATTCGAGGGTAGTGCGGTCCACATAAGGGGTAAAATCCCACTTTCTCCACTTTTCTCCTACGGTAAAAACTTAAGCAAAATTTTTCTTTAACAGTGGGGAGAGGGTGCCCAGTTGAAGTTCCAACAAGCAGTGGGACTCCAGCAAAAGTTTTGCAAGGAAGGCCTTCGGTGAGCAGTGGGACCCAATGGGAGTTATGCAGGGAAGGCCTTCGGCAAGTAGTGGGACTCCAGCAAAATATTTGCAGGGAAGGCCTTCACCGAGCAGACTTTCCCAAGAATTTGGTGAAGTTGTAAAGAGAGTTTTTTTTAGCACAAAGGAATTTCCGGTGGAGGGAAGATCTCCGACCGTGGTATTTTGAAGGTGAAAGAGGCGGGAAGTGCAATGGTAGCCATTTCTGCAAGTCTTGGGAATTTCTCGAGGAGTTTTAGAGTTTTCTCGAGGGTTGTAGTGTCCCGGCCAAAAACATGACAGAGGAAAAATCTTTAAGTGAGTGTTTCCAGTGTTGTCGGGATTTTGCAGAGGTTTTGGTGACTTCTCGGCCAAAACGCAGGCGGGGGAAGTCTTTTAGTTGGATTTTCCAGCCGTGTAGAGGAAATTCCAGTGGGAAACAGTTGTCGGGAAGGTGAACAGTTGTGGGAGGTGAACCGTCGCGCTTGGAGATCATGCGTCCATTAAGGGGGTGTGGAAATTAAGCCTCGAAAAGTAGGAGTCTCAAGAAGCGAACAGTCACAACTGATCCGACGCTAACAGAAGTGAAGCCAGCACTAGAGCAACTAACGCTGATGGTTTAGAAGTGTAATTGGCACTGAGACAACCGACGTTGATCCTCAAGAAAGGCAACCACCATTAGGAGTTTGACCGGCATTAGCCTTTGGAATACATAACCAGCGCTGATTTCAGATGGATCTCATTAAAAGTGTGGTCTATCATGATACAAAGGGTAATGCTCGCATGTGGCAGTAAGTCATGTGCGGCATTTGCAATGTTTGGCGATAGGTTATGCACGACGATGTTCATGGACCGGCAAAAAGTGGTGGATTATGGTAAGGCGTGGCTTGTGGTACCGGTTGGAAGCCAAATCCTCCAACACAACAGTGAGGTCGATATTGTTCTATGGAAGGGCATCCACTGTGAACAGGGTATGCTTTCCATCATAGGAAAGTTCCTTGCCAGGTCTAGCCTACTTTGCATGTTTGATACACACGTCGCATGAATCCCCTGTTGTATGTTTGATGTACAAGTCAGATGAGATATCTGACTTGTATGTTTGATATACACGTCGGATGGACTGAGGTTAACTTCTTCGAGTGGTTTCACTTTGTCTTCTGGCATGTAGCCATCCTCTTACTCGTCAAATGAATTAAAGCTAACTCTCCAAGGGGTTTCACTTCTTCTTCATGAGGATGGCCTTTCTTTGGTGGGTTCGCTTCATCCTCAAGGGGCAGGTTTTGGCCTGTCGTCCTCTTATCCTCATATGTAAGAGACTTGTAACCTCCCTAATAATGGGCTTCTTTGTAAATTGTAACTCGTTTTTACTCCAATAAAAAGAGTTAGAATTTATTTGGACTATCTTACTTATTTTCACGTTGAGTCCCTTTCTTTTGATTACGCATTACGATAGTACTACTTAAAGTATCATCCAATTATAGGGGGCATTGCTTCCCCTCCTTCAAAATTTGCCAGTATGTAGGCTCTATTGGGCGAGACCTTTTTTACTATAAAGGGACCTTCACACTTAGGCTCAAACTTCCCTTTACGCCAGCCATGCATAACAATAGGCCTCTTAACAACTAAGACTAGATCGCCATAGGTGAATGAGAGGATTGTGACAGACTTGTCAAAAGCCCTCTTCATTCTCCCTTGGTTGAGTTCAAGATTCTGCTGAGCCTCTACCCTGTTTCCATCGAGTGCATCCAATTCTTGATAACGAAACTTGACTCTCTCATCTTCGGTTATTCCTTGGTGAATAGCGACTCGTAGTGAAGGGATTTGTATTTCGAGAGGTAAAACTGCTTCACCCCCATAGACCAGAGAATAAGGAGTGAAATCAGTAGCATTTTGCATAGTAGTACGATAAGCCCATAGTGCTTCGGGAAGCTTCTCATGCCAGTTCTTCCTTGTTTTTTATATTGATTTTCTTAAAACGTTGGACAGAGTCTTATTGAAAGCCTCAGCTAATCCATTCGCCCGAGGGTGGTACATAGTCGAGTACCTCCATTCGAAACCGATCTGATTAACTAAGTGATTGATGTAATGACTCCTAAATTGATGACCATTGTTAGATATGATCAGGTCGGGCACTCCGAAGCAAGATATGATGTGATGTCGAACGAAGTAGGCCACCGCTGTCCCAGGACCCTACTTGAGGGGGACCGCTTCAGCCCACTTAGAGAAATAATCTATTGTAGCTAGGATATAAACATTACTCATTACAGAAGGAGGGTCAATAGGCCCTACAAAAGTCCATACCCCATTGTGAGAAGGGCCATGATGCAACCGTAGAGTGTAAGGGCTCTGAAGGCTGGTCAACTAAGCTGGAGTGTATTTGGCATGCTTGGCACTTTTTAACGTAGCTTAAGGAATCGGTGATCATGGAAGGCCAATAGTATCCCAACCTGCATATTCGTTCATAGAGCTTAGGACCAGATTGATGTAGTCCACAAATAACTGAGTGTACTTCTCTTGACACCTTGCTTGCTTCTTGGATGTCAATATATCTAAGAAGAATACCGTCAAACATTCATCTGAAAATAGCATCTCCTTAAAGGAAGCATCTCCTTCAAGGAGAGTATATTTCGTAGACATTCGACTTATGTTGTTATGTTTCGCACGATCTTCCGGGATCCTACCGTGTTTTAGGAAACTAGTGATGAGCTCTCTCTAATCTTCTACTTGCTCGATTTCTACCCATATTCGGTAAAAGAATTTTGGTTCTTGATTTTGACCCATTGCTCCTTGACTCTAGGCTAATACTTGTTTAGTCTTGATTACTTGTTTGGCTGATAGAAGTGCTCTAAATGGATAAGGAGGGCACTCGGGGATGATTTTTCTTTCGTCATCTGCATGGACCTCGGTTCTTAGTTTGATGTGTCTCCATTCTACCACCCAAACAAACGTGGGTCATGATGAGGACAACTAAATTGTGGCGCTGAGTTTTACAAGTGAATCAGTCTACGAGTTTAACCTCCTAAGGATGTGACTCAGGGATACGTCTTCAAACTGGGCCATATATGATTTTACAGTATCATGATAAGGCTTGAGAATGTTTTTCCTTACATCATAGATCCTTTTGAGTTTCCAGTAACCAACTCAGAGTCACCTCTTGAGCTGCTCGAAATCTAGGTCGAAGGCTATCTCCAGCCCAATTATAAGGGCCTGATATTCTGCCTCATTATGAGAGCCGGCTTGGGCGAGGAAGAAAGAAAGTGGCAATACTCCTCCTTTTGGGGTTAATAAGACTACACTAGCGCCTCCTCAGTCTAATTGGAAGGCTCTGTGAAAGTACAATTCCCAAGCATGAGCATGCTTGGTATAAAATACTTCTTCATCGGGAAGGTCACTTGATAACGGCGATTCTACCGGCATAGGGTGTGCTGCGAGAAAATCAGCCAGGGCTTGGCCCTTGATAGCCTTTTGTGGGACATACGTGATGTCAAATTCCATCAGCAGTAATGCCCACTTAGCAAGGCATCCTAACAAGCATAGCCGTGTCATGAGAAACTTTACAGGATCAGCTTTCGATATAAGTTTGACTTCCTGACCAAGCAAGTAATGACAGAGTTTTTGTACTGCAAAGATCAGGGCTAAGCACATCTTCTCAATAGGGGGATAATTCTTGTCGGCCCCTTACATCCCGCGGTTGAGGTAATATAATACAGTCTCTTTTCCCTCTTCATTGTTTTATGCCAATAATGCTTTGAGTGACTCGTCTAAAGGAGTCACGTATAGAATGAGGGGCTTTCCAAATACTGGTGTAGAGAGTACTGGAGGGTTGAGTAAATAATTCTTGATGTCATCAAGGGATGCCTTCATCCCAGATGAATGGGGTATCTTTCTTTAGCAGGTGTGTAAAGGGTTTACAACGACCTGAGAGGTTCGAGATGAACCTGTGAATGTATGTCAGGTACCCTTGGAGGGAGCGCAGTTCTCAAAGTGTAGTCGGTGACGGCATTTCTTGGATTGCCTTGATCTTGACTAACTCAACTTCAAGCCTTCAATGTCTGATAATGAACCCTAAGAATTTTTTGGAGCACATGCCAAAAGCGCATTTTAGCCGGTTCATTTTAAGTTGATGAAGACGCAAACTCTCGAATACCTTTTCAAGGCCTCTCATGTGAGCATCCATCTCTTCAGATTTTACCACCAAATCATCTACATAGCATTCCACTTCTTTGTGCATCATGTCTTTGAAGATGGTCGTCGTTGCTCTTTGGTATGTGGCACCAGCATTCTTTAATCCAAAAGGCATCATCATGTAACAGAAGACCCCTTTCGGAGTTAAGAATGCAGTGGCTTCTTCATCTTCAGATGCCATCCTTATCTGGTTATACCCAGAGTAATCGTCCATGTAGGAAAATATTTGAGAGTGAGTCATTGAGTTGGTGAGCTTCTCGGTGAATGGCAACGGGAAGTCATCCTTGGGACAGGCGGTATTAAGGTCACGAAAATCAATGTAAACCCTGATTTGACCATCTTTCTTCTTTACTGAAACAACATTTTGGGTACTTGACTTCATGAATAAAGCCTGCTTGTTTGAGTGTGGTCACCTCGGTGTTTATCTACATCTCAAGTTCAGGCCTGAACCTTTTCTATTTTTGTTTGATAGGTTTGATAGTCGGATTGATGTCGAGGTGGTGATAGCTACTTGAGGGTCTAAACCGGGCATCTGATGATAATGCCAAGCAAAGACGTCATGGTTTGCTCACAAGAAAGTAGTGAAATCCTCTTGTTCTTCTAGAGACATATTCACTGAAATGAAAATGGGTCTAGGATCCACATCAGCTCCAAGATTTATTTCTTCGAGTTCGTGAGCTGTGGCCTGACCACCTTCTTCCCATTCTTCCGAAGCTTCTTGCAACTCTTCCTCATTGTTCTCAGAGGCCTTTTCACCAACTTCATGTGCGGAGACCCATGACCTTGACATCTTTGTCTCCGATAAGGCTCCAGGGTTAGTCATGCTTCCTGTATTTTTCTCCAACCGAGTGATGGGGAGGTCAACTCCAAATGTAGAAAACATATCAGGTTGGAGAAGCTTGTCTGGACAGTTAGGAGGAAACTGAGGTTGAGTGATGGTGATACGAGTAGTGTCTTCGTACGAATCATACATTATTTGTACGGATGCCTGGAGTGTTTGCTCCGAGGCAGCTGGTTCTTCAGAGACCTGTATCATATGGTAAGCTTCCTGAGAATAGAAGCTTTACCATTTTGATTCTCTCAGTCTGTACTCAAAGTCAGACTCAAGGGGCCACTGAGGTTTCTTTGGCTTCGACTTCTTGTATTTCTTTGAAGAAGGTGGCTCTGCCTTGGCTTTAACTGTCAGGGTATCAACAACTGTTAGGAATTATGTTCCTTATGCCAGTGTCTTTCTCAATCGTTTCTGTTTTGTCCTGCTTATATTGATTCCTTGAAATTCTTGATCGAGAGCCTCGAAGTCCAGGCATATCAAGGTTGTACCTGTAGGGGACGTAGAAGAGGGAGAATGAGAAGCAGGAGAAGAAGAAGGAGAAGGGTTAGAAGGTGGGGGACTTTTACGGTCGTACCCCTCATCATACTGATCTGGGCAGCTTTTTAAATCATCACCAGGGTTGGATGGGTGCAGAGGGTCTTTTAAGTCTTTCCCTTGCTTAGACCATTGGGGAGCACTTTTAACATCATCACCCTCATTGGACGTGTGCGGACTGGGACATGGCACGGGAACGTCTTCTTGACAGGATGAAGAAGGAAGTAGGATTGTGCCAGGGATGAAGTCCAGTAAAGTTGGCAGTGGAGGAAGGGGCCTGAGAAATTCCTTGAGCGGTCTTGATTCTTCGATGAGTAGCCCATGGTACCCGTCTCTTTTTGGTTTTCTATGGTGATGTTTGATTCATCTCGCTGGGCTTGTGAATAGCTCTAGTTAGGCAAGTTGCTTCTCACCTTAAGGACTTGAGTCTGCTTCGGCCATGGCGGACTATCCACGGCTGGGAAGTCAAGAATTCGGTGGAGTCCAAATCATTGATAGGAAGGTCATGCTTTGAGATCTTCTTGCCCCAATAGAGGAATGACTTGGGGATCACTTACGAGGAGATTGTAAAACTCCTAACACTCCCTCATTTTCTTTGCAAATATATCAAGGAAACTTGTGCATTCTGCCAGATAATGGCCTCTTATCTAATGGTATGCTCACCAACGATCTTCAGTCCCCTCAGCAAGATGACGGGCTTGCCTTGTGTGCTTCAGTGTGATTATGCCTTCTTGAAGAATTATAATGAAGAAGGTGTAAAGAATAGTAGGCATTTTGTCATCCTCTTGAATGGTTACGGCATGGGAGGCCTCGGCTGCCCCAAAGGCCTTCTTTAAGTCTTCAAGCTTTATTTGACCCTTCTGAATCAAGGCTTCGATAATATCCTTCAGCGTGTAGCAGTCATCTGTAGGATGATTGATCCTCCGATGAAAGGCACAATAATTTGATGAAGTGTCAAGGCCGGGTTTCTTGGGGAACTTGGCTTCTGGAAGCTGGATCATATTATGTTCCAATAATAACCGAAACATTGCAGGGATCCATTCCTTTTCAAAGGGATAGACCCTGTTCTTATGCCTGGCGAAATAATCACCCGATCAAGGTTGGCTGGTGGGGGTACCCGATTGTACGACTGTTGTTGCTTACCACCCTTAGGTGTTACCTTTGTCGTGCTTACCCCTTTATAGAGGTACAAAGCTTGGGAGGGAGCCCTCTTTGAATCAATGACCATGACGGCTACACTGATGACCCCTTTTTGTTGGCTGCCCCGTGTATTATACCGAGAGCTACCATTTCCCCAGTTGTTTACTGAGATTGTAGATGGTCGACATGTCCCACCATGGTGGCATGATGAACTTTCTATGCGAACTAATTTAGATATCAACTCTGACATGGAGGTCGGATTAACGTAGAGCCATCTCGGGTCGCATGTTCCACACGCAAGTTTGGACTGTTTCCTTCTCAAGCATAGGATTAGGATGGCGCGAAGCCAAATTTCTCCATCTTGATATGAATTGATCCACTGGCTCATCGGGTTCTTGAGTCAGGGTGAGAAGTTCGATTATTTGAACCTCCCTCTCGACCTCATAGAATCGTTGATAGAGCACTTTCTCCATCTCCTCCCATGTATGCATTGATTTTGGAGGAAGTTGGGCATACCATTAAAACGCTGGGCCATCGAGGGTCTCAACGAACTGTCGAAGAAGAAGTCTCTTGTCAGTCGCTGTTTCTTGACATGCTGTCTGAAAGTGAGAAATATGCTGGTTCGGGGACGTGGTTCTGTTAAATAAAGGAAACTTCCCTTTCTTTTAATCTCAGGGAAACGAGAGCTGACCAATATACGAGGGGTATGGCCTTTGATAAGGCGTCGCACCCTGTATTCCTGGGATTTGTCTATTCTTTAGGCTATGGGTGAACATAGTGTCAATGTATGTCTGAGAGACGAGATGAGGGAAAGAATTGTCTTGTGAGGTTGAAGGAGAGGGCTTCCGTGGATGTGCACCATTAGAGTGATGGGAAATGACCTCATGGTAAGCTGACTGGCGTGCAACATCGATACGATCAATCCTTGCCATCATCGCGCACACCATATCCTCAAACTTGTTCATGCGCTCTTCCTACGTATCACCGGGCTCGCTTACAACCATTACACTGACCATTTCTCTATGGAGGTCAATGTTAGTGGAAACTGAGGGCTTGCGAACTTGACGGGTCGTACGTGGTAGGTGAGTCAGCAGGGGGTCAGCATGCCTTGACTGAACTCAACTCTTATATGCTGATCGCGTTTGGACCGGTTCTCGACGGTCTTGGGACCGTGGCTGCTGAGTGGCTGGGTCTTCTTCTACGATAGTGACCATAGCAAAGGGATCATGGAGCTCTTGTTCTGGCTTCATCGTCTGAAAGGGTTAGCAGGCAGGTGAAGAGGGTTGTCAAAATTGGTTGTTTTGACTACCTTGGTCACCTCCCTGGTCAAAATTTGTAGACCTCTATCATTTTTAGTCTTGAGGTTTTTATGGACCTCATGCAAAAACTGCAATCTAGGTCGTGGGTAATCATCTCTTTTTGCACAGGAGAGATATGTCTTCATCTGGTGCAGTGATGAATGAGGGTCAGAAACTGGAGTCATCTTGAGCTGGGGAGGATAAAGGACTTGATCCTCCATCAAGTCAATGCCCTGAGCTCTCTTATGAGCTCCAGAGACACGACCAAAGTGACATGGCTGGTTCAGGATGATACTCTTGGGGAAAACCTTTGAGTACCAAGGTTGAAGGGGCTTCCTCGATGAAGGACGACTGAGCCGGAGCAGGATTGAGTCATGAAAAGGCTCGAGTCTAGGGCGAGGGGACGTCTGTGATGGCGACGCGTGTGCGCCCCTTAAAGAAGGTTATGAGAGACCTGGGGGTCAACCCGGGCTCGTGCAAGTGATCTGGCCTTTGGAGGCCAAGAACTACGAGCAGGTTTCTGTAGGAGAACAGGTGTAGGCTTGCCCCTTACAGGGTGCACTTGTGTCGGTCTAATAGGAAGATGTGGAGGTCATCTCCTGTGTACTCGGGTTGGCGTGATGATGGCGTTGCCCCAAGCAATGAGATGCATGTGATCAGCGTGTGCAAGACTTGACCTTAGAAGTTTTGATCCTGAATGCTGACTTGGGAGAGCATAAGGGTTGCCTCGAAACGTGGCTCGAGTGGGTGACCCACGAGCCTTGTGGTGTGTGTGAGGCGTGGAGACCATGGGATTTCGGCCTCGAAGTGCTGAGCCTCTAGGGCTAGAGACTAATGGTGCAGAAATGTGGGGGGTAGCCTTATGGCGACCCACAAAAGTAATGGCAACTTGTTTCCCTTTTGCAGAAAGGGACTGGACAGCCTTCCGACATACCTCAGGAACACGACCGGCAAGTGACTTGCCGGTGGCTAAACGCATGCTATGTGAGGCAACAGAAGTGTTGCCGATGCAGGGCACCGTGATGGAGTTTCCACCAAAGCGAGGAGATGGGGAGTGAGGGACTTTAGAATCCCGCCTCATACCGGTTCAAGTTAAGACCTGTGAGCTAGACAAGGGGTCTTTGCTCAAGAGGATGCTTGGGAATGAAGTCAATGGAACTTGTTCCCTAAGGACACTCTCGAACGCAGGGATAAATCCCTGATTCAAATAACTGAGTTACAGAACCCGCAATCCATAAATAAAATGTGAAAAGATATTGAAAGCAGATAATAAAAGAAGAAACTAGCCAAACAAGAACGATCCAACTAAGGGTAGTAAGTCCCCAGTGGAGTCGCTAAGCTGTTTAGGTGCCTCGATCTAGCTCTCTGGATCCTTTGACGGATCAAACGGCACGTGTCTCGGGTTTCGAGGGACGACCCCGGGCTGTTTTTGAAGTCACTGTCTCGGGAACCTCATTTAAGAACGGGGGTAGGTGTTACCAACCGGTGAGAGGGGAATTTAAGGTGGGTTCAGGACTTACTCGGGCTGGCTCACATGGGCACCCTCTTTGATAACGAAGAAAGCCCCCCCAATAATAAAACTAGTTCAAAATCACCTACCTTGGCTTGTATTCTTTTGTTTTTCTACAATAACACCCATATGGCAAAAGGTTATAGGACAAGTTGGTCAGACCTCCTCTTTTCCTCCTTGATGAATGTACACAAGCATACACATTCAAAAAGAAAAATAAGGGATGAAAGACAAGGGAGAGAAGAATTCAAATGAGCGGGACGATCAGAGCGATGACTAAGCTGGTGAATAATTGACCTGATGTGATAGTAAAATAAGCTCGATAACTAAGACATGCTCACAAGATTACAACTAGATGTCATTACCAGTACTGACTAGCTAGGCACGATGGTTAGTTTGTCATGGAAATAAAACGGGCCAAGTAAACTTGACCCAACAAGATTAGGCTAGACGACAAGACTACCATGAGAGGCTAACCTTAATCCCCCTTAGTCGAATGAAAGAATAACAAAATGATGCTTATGAGGAAAGAATAAGAAATGAAATAAGAGAAGAAGGGAACAAAAGGAAGGAGGGAGAAGAAAGGAAGAGAAGAAAATGAAAGGTGAGAGAATAAAAGAGGGAGAGGGGAGGAAGACGTAGTCGGCACTAAGCATTGTCGACTGTGTTGGAAGGAAGAGAGAGAAATGTAGTTGACACTAAGCTTTACCAACTGTGTTATATAAGGGAGAAGAGAGAGAAGACATATTCGACGCTAGGTTTCACCGACTATGCCGAAAGAAAAGAGAGAAGATGCAATTGGTGCTAAGCTTCACTGACTGTGACAGAAGAAGAGAGAGAAAATGTGGTCCGCTCTAGGCTTCATCGACTATGTCAGAAGATAAGAGAAGATGCAGTCAGCACTAGACTTCACCAACTGTGACAGAAAAAGAGAGAGAAAATGCAGTCGGTGCTAGGCTTCACCGCCTATGACAGAAGAAGAGAGAGAAAACACTGTCGGTGCTAAGTTTCACTGACTGTGTCAAAAGAGACGAGAGAAGATGCAGTCGACGCTAGGCTTCACCAACTATGATAGAAGAAGAGAGAGTAAATGCAGTCGACATTAGGCTTTACCGACTGTGTCAGAAGAGAAGAGAAGATGTAGTCGGTGCTAGGCTTTGCCGACTGTGACAAAAGAGAATGAGAGAGAGAAATCCAGTCGGCATTAGGTTTCATCGATTGTAATAGAAGAGAAAGAGAGAGAGAAATTCAGCCGGTGCTAGGTTCCTCCGACTATAACAAAAGATAAGGAGAGAGGGAAATCCAGCTGGCACTAGGCTTTACCGACTGCAATAGAAGAGAAGGAGAGCAAGATAGAGATTAGAAGAAGAGAGAGAAAAAGATGAGAAAGAGGGGAGAAGAGAGAAAGAGATAAGAAGAGGGGAGGAGAGAGAAAGAGATAAAAGACGAGAATAGAGGAGGAGAGAGAAAGAGGGGAGGAGAGAGAAAGAGGGGAGGAGAGAGAAAGTTACTTGCTTGAAGGGTACCGGCCCCTTTCTTCTATCTTCTCTCGATCTCTCTCCAAGACGTACCCAAGAACTTAAGCAAGAATGAAAATCTCATTGAATCTATGAAAAATGAACCGAAGCACTTTATAACTTAGCTTTGCATGTTTATATAGAATTGGGCTAAAATATGGGTGTATGCCCAAAACTTACCTATAATTGAAGATAATTACAATTTAATTGAATTTAAAAAAATTCTAAAAATGGGTGCAAAAGGATTGTTTTACCCTTGCTTAACAATGCATGGAATTCCAGAATAGTCCATGCTTCTACTAGAGAACTTGGGTGATCTTCTGTGGTTGACTCGAGGTGGTTCTGATGCCCATTTGATAGAAATATGATCGTTTTCGTATAAGGCTTGATATGGCAATCATTTGGATACCAAGTTCGAGCCTTGGATCACGTTTTTAAGCCACGATCGCGAGACTTGAAATATGCTTGAATCTTTGAAACTTCGGATCGATAGTGTGGTCATTCCTTAATGTTGATAGTGCGCTTGTTCCTTTTTTTTTTTGTGATTTCTTCATCGTAGTGCACTAAGCATGCCATCACTATCACGTGGCAATAAAGGAAACATGATTTGGAGCCCGAACGAAGATTTCACAACTTTTGAGTTTGACCAGAATCTGGAATCCGGCTCCGGAATTTACAGAAGCTTTGATGCCTTTGTTTGTGAAATCTAATCGTCCATCATACGCAAGGTTCAGACCAAAGATAGCCTCAGACCTCACGCACATAATGGAATTGGTTTCGTACCGATCAAGTATGCAAGTGTCGTGATCTGGATTCTTGAACGAGGCATGTTGTTGCTGAATTTTCTACAAATTCCTTCACGGATTAGAAAATTTAATTTAGTTTTTATCTCTGCTCGAGCGTCATCACTTGGTGCACCACATATGAAATTACTCGACTTGATTAGGAGTGATCAAACTTGGAACGAGTGAGATATAGGCCCCGAAAGTGACTGCTCGTGACTGTAAAAATAGCCACCTTTAATGGTGTTTTAATGCAGTGAGGCCACAGGGGAATAGTGCACGACCTACCCCTTTTTAGTCTTTTACCCATAACCTTGTCTTGGAGTATCCGATTAAGCTGAAAGTTGAGCCATAGGGGTTTTTTACCATGCCAGATCTAATGGCATTGGTCCCACAGCTGTTTGACTTACCAAAAGTATGGCTCTAGTTACAGGGTCTATTTCAGGGTGCCGAAGACCGATTTCACTGAAATTGTTTCTTTGTGTTCACTGCCTTAGACATGTCTGATTGCGATGAAACTTGACAAGTAGTCCTTTGAAGTGGTTATGAAGATCATGACCAATTCTGGGGAAATTTTGAGACTGTTGGGAATTTCCACTATTTTGTAAGCTTTATTAATCTGCTTCCTATCAGGGACCAAGGTGTTGAAAAATACGTTCAAACACTCAGATTGCTATAAGCTCAAAGACATTATCAAAGCCCTTATAAAAAGGGTCAGATGAAGTTCAAAGAGTTGAAGAAAGTGTTTGGGGCAACTGAGGCTTGTCACATAGTCACAATACAAGATAGTGATGAGGCACCTGCTATTCTCCATGCATTTTTCTCCATAATGCTTGAAGAAGGACTCGTCACTCCCAAGTCGATAAGGCAGCCCAAGTTCTTGACTACGAGGATTGAGAACCTCTGGTGTGCGTATCACCAAATACAAGGCCATGACGCCAATGGAAACTGGCTTCCACGAGATCTTGGCAAAGAAGATGCAGCGATGTCAATAAGCTTATGGTAACCCAGAAGGACACCCTCAAGTCCAAGCTCCGCCTGTGCAAAAGGACCTACCGACGTAAGACCGAATAAATGTCGAGTGACACCGTCTGTAGGCCCTCTTTGAGATAATGCTCTGACAGGGTCTTGTCACTCCCAAGCTTGCCAGGCAGCCGAGGCATCTTGCTCAGGGTACGAAAAAGCTCTGGTGCCCATATCTCAAAGTATGGGGCCACGAACTTAACGAGTTCTCTGGGTTCAAAGATATAGTCGCGAAGAAAGTCTAACAAGGCCACATTGTTTGTGAAGTTCTCCAAGAATGCGTCCAGGGCGTCGTGCCCAGTTCAAGAGGAAGTCACACTACAAGCCCCTCGTGAGCATACATTGGACTCTTCAGATTCCTCAACCTCTCAGCCCTGGGAGGTCTACTATAGGAGAAGTAGGCTCAAGTCTCTGAAGCATGAGGAAGTCCATCAAGCTAGGACTACTCACCAGCCAGAGAGGGTGGTCTAAACACCCCCTCATAGATCGAGAACGAGACGGTGAGCACCTAGGTCAGCCCACCGAAGGAATCCCACCCCTCAGCCACAAGTTGAGGAAGAATTCCTCAAGCCACTTCCTCCACTCCCGACCTTGCAAGACTTCATCTCAGGTGCAGCTCACCTTATCCTTTCATCTAAACAGGCGGACATCAATGAGCCACCAGCAGCTTGGGATTCCTCCAATATGGGTGATGACCCTAAAAGCACTCCACAATGGTCAAAATAGGGGAAAGACCTAAAATACCCCTTGCACACGTCCAATTCCAATGATGACCAAAAAGCTGCCCGGAATGTTCTAACTCTTCTTCTCCTCCCTCCTCTATTTTCTCCACAGGTACAGCTCGACGGTGCCAAGACTTCGACACTCTAAATAGGGAGTTTGGAGGCACCAGTCTCACCCGACCACAGCAAGAGCGCCTCAGAGAGATGTTGGCCTACACGACTGGATTCTCGATAGCCACAGATGCCCTGTTAACCCGAGCCAAAACTGAATCATTCCCAGGCTCCCGCTCCCACTGGGCCTACCACATGATCCAAGATCATGAAGAACCTAGCTCAGGGCATGCACCAAGTGATCCCAGCCACGAGATCATGGACTCCGCGTTCGAGGCTGACCCTTATATCGCCTAGACCAGTCAGAGACTGGTCCTCTCTCTCACTCAGTCTCTTCTAGAAGCCGAGATGTCAAGATCATGGGTTTCTGCACTCGAGGTCAATGAGAATCCTTGTGAGTCCCTTGACGAGGAACTTCAGGAAGCTCCAGAAAAGTGGGAAGAAGGTGGCCAGGCCACAATTGACGAGCTCAAAGAGATCAACCTGGGGGATGAGGCCGACCTGAGGCCCACTTTAATATCAGAAAAAATGTCCCCAGAGGAGAAAGAAAATTATATTTCCATCCTTCAAGAAAATCTAGATGTCTTCACACCCTCAAATTGCTCTCCATCGACTCGGCATTGATCAGACCATCAAACCCATGAAGTAGAAATCGAGAAGGTTTAGACGTGACCTTCAGATGAAGATCGATGCTAAGGTGAACAAGTTCAGGCAAGCTGGATTCATATGTGAAGTCAAATACCCAAGATGGCTGGCAAATGTTGTCCCAGTCAAGAAGAAAAAAGGTCAAATCATGATTTGCATTGACTTTCATGATTTGAACGTCGCCTGCCGCAAGGATGACTTCCCCCAACCGTTCACTGAGATGCTTGTTGACTCCATGGCTCATTGTCAGATCTTCTCCTCTATGAATGGATATTCTGGTTACAATCAAATCAGAATGGCACTGGAAGATGAGGAGGCCATTGCGTTCCTGACCCTAAAAGGTGTCTTTTGCCACATTGTGATGCCTTTTGGGTTAAAGAATGCCCGTGCCACGTACCAGCGAGCCATGATGACCATCTTCAAGGACATGAGCCACAAGGAGGTCGAGTGCTATGTGGATGACTTGGTGGTGAAGTCTAAAACAAAGGATACTCACATACAAGACCTTAAAAAGTTCTTTGAATGGCTACAACATAACCAACTCAAGATGAACCCTTTGAAATGTGCCTTTGGCGTACATTCAGAAAATTTTTTACGGTTCATTGTGAGGTACTGTGGACTGGAGATCGAGCTAGTCAAAATCAAGGCAATTCCGGACATGTCGCCGTCTATAACCCTCCGTGAGCTGCGGTCTCTCTAAGGGAAGCTCGCTTACATTCGAAGGTTCATCTTAAACCTTTCAGGGCAATGCCAACCCTTTTCACACCTCCTGAAGAAGGACACTCCTTTCATATGGGATGAAGCGTGCCAAGATGCGCTCTATGACATCAAGCAGTACTTGTTGAACCCACCACTGCCCTTGATGAGTCACTCGGGGCACTCCCGCTGCAAAACATTGATGTAGGGAAAAAGACAGCGCTCTATTATCTTAGCCACTGAATGCAAGGGGCCAAGAAGAACTACCCTCCCATAGAGAAGATATGTCTAGCCTGGATCTTTGCAGTACAGAAGCTCCGCCACTACTTGCTCGGTTACGAGGTCAAGTTTATCTCTAAGGAGGAACAGGTCAAGTTCCTTATAACCCGGCCATGCTTGTCAAGATGTTTAGGCAAGTGGGAATTATTGCTGATGGAGTTCGACATCACGTATGTACCATAGAAGTCACTCAAAGGTCAAGCCCTAGCAAACTTCCTCACGGCTCACCCAGCTTCGTCGGAATCTCCCCTGTCAAGTGATCTCCTGGATGAAGAAGTTTTCTGTACAGTGCTAACTCAATCGAGGGAGCTTTACTTTGACAGAGCACACTCGTCTAATGGAGGGGGTGCTGGAGCTGTGTTCCTAACTCCCAATGGTGGAATGATTCCTCTATCCTTCTCACTTACAGAGGCATTTTCTCGTAATGACGTTGAGTATCAAGCCCTCATAATCAGACTGAAGATCGCATAGGAGCTAGATCTAGAACAGTTAAACATCTTTGGCGACTCTGAGCTGGTCATCTAGCAGCTTAAGGGGATTTATGACGTGAGGAAGGATACTCTCAAGCCTTATCATGATAGAGCCAAATCTTACATGGCCCAGTTTGATGATTTTTCCCTGGGTCATATCCCTAGAAGGTTAAACTCGTAGGCTAATGCACTCTCAAAGCACGGAGTCACCATTCAATTGTCTTCGTCAGGGCCCACTCCACCTTGGGTAATCCAATGGAGACACGTCGACTTGAGAGCTAAAGTTGATGCAGATGATGAGAGGGAAGTCTTCCCTGAATGCCCGCCTTATCCATTTGGGGCACTCCTAGATGCTAACGATGTCGTCAAGGAAGAGCAGGAAATGTCCCAAGGAAAATAATCCAAGGTCAAGGAGTAGGAGCCTGAATTCTTCGACCCGATGTGTGCGGAGCTTGAGCAAGTAGAAGACTGGAGGGAGACTATCACGGACTTCATAAAGCATGAAAGGCTACCTCAGGATCAGGCGAAACGCAACGACATACGACGGATGTCTACCAAGTACACCCTTCTTGATGGGGATGTCCTCTTTCGTCGGTCACTTGACGGAATTCGCCTCAAATGCGTCGATACACAAGATGCAAGCAAGGTGCTTGAAGAAGTGCACCCGGGTATCTGCGGGCTGCATCAGTCCGACCCTAAGCTCTACGAGCGCATACGCGAACTTGGCTATTATTGACCTTCAATGGTGGCTGACGCTCAAGAATATGCTAAGAGATACCAGGTGTGCCAGATTCACTGAAGCTTCATTCAATCAACCCCCGGAGCCTCTCCATTCTACAGTGACATCATGGACCTTTTTCCAGTGGGGTATGGATAATGTGGGACCCATCGACCCTCCTTCTGCCTGGGTCATGCCTTCATTTTAGTAGCGACATACTACTTCCAAGTGTGCTGAAGCGATCCCTCTCAAGCAAGTTCTAGGAACCACTGTGGCCAACTTTGTACGACACCACATGAACTACTGATTCGGGGTTCCAGACCAAATAATCTCTGATAATGGCCCCAGTTCAGAAGCCATCATGTTGATTGCCTTGCCAACGAGTTCGGCTTCGAATGGAATACTCGACTAAGTACTACCCACAAGTCAACGGTTTGGCTGAGGCATTCAACAAAACTCTGTGCGAGGTACTCAGGAAGTCAGTTTTGAAGTCAAAGAAAAATTGGCACAAGAAGCTGCTTGAAGCTCTGTGGGCTTATCGCACCACCACTTGGAATGCTACAAACTCCACTCCTTATTCCCTGGTCTATGGAGGTTAGGCGGTCTTACCCCTTGAGGTTCAAATACCCTCGCTCCGTGTCACTGTACATCAGGGACTAACTGAAGATGAGAGGATCAAGCTCCGTTACCAAGAGAAGGACGCCCTTGACGAAAAGAGACTAGAGGCCCAGCAGAACCTCGAGCTCAATCAAGGAAGAATGAACAGAAGCTTTGGCAAGTCTCTCAAGGTTCACTCATTCACTCGTGGGGACCTAGTCTTAGCAATTAAGAGGCTGATTGTCATGCATGGGCACCGCAAAGGAAAATTCGAGCCCAAGTGGGAAGGTCCGTTCATAGTAAAAAAGGTCACACCAAATGGGGCTTATGTACTGGCAAACTCTGATGGAGAGGAGGCAATGCCTCCTATCAACAAACGATACCTGAAGAAGTATTATCCTTGATGTATCCCTGAAATGTGGTGTGCATAGTAAGAATAGAAGGAAATGAAAAAGAACATTAAGCCAGTTCAAAAGAACTTCATTTCTTTCATTGCATTAAAAAGAGTTACAAGTTACAATAAAAAACCCATTATTAGGGAAGTTACAAAGCTCATGCATTTAAGGATAAGATGACGGTTACAGGCCAGAAAGAAACGCTCTCCTCATGAAGAAGAAGCAAACCCACTGAAGAAATGCTCTCCTCATGAATAAGAAGCGAAACCACTTGGAGAAGTTAGCTTTAGTGCCACCAAAGAGAATGGTTACAAGTCAAAAGAAGAAGCCAACCATTTCCGAGTCAGCTTCAATTCATTTTGTGAGGCATGACTAGCTTCCATGGAACCGAACCACGATGGAACAACATGGAATTCACGGATATACTGGAGGACTTAGCTTCCAACATACCACGGTGACACAACCTTCTCGTTTTCCATCACTCTTGACCCCCGCGAGACATCGCTGTCCATGATCATTGTTGCGTGTGACTCAACACCATGCGCAACCATCGCCATGCGCAACACAATGCCGCATTCTACCATCACCACCGGCAAACTAATGCCACATGAGCCCATTGTCGTGAGCAACAAGCTCCTAAAACTGGCTATCGCCGACCGTGGCCTAGGGACACATGAAGGTGGCGCTGCATGCGGCTTAATGGTGCACATGCCCTCCTTGTATTACGGTTCCCACTTTCCCTAATTCTTAAGGGGAATTAAAGCTCCTGTTTTTTCGGTTTCCCAAGCTATCTCCCCGTGTTGATGGTCAGCCTTCTCACGACCCTTCGCCTCCCTCTCAATCCTTCGGGTTTCGTCAAAAATAGTTCTCTGACCATCGGGAATCCTCGCTTGGCCCTGTTCTTTCCCCTACCGACATAGCCTCTCCCCATCAGAAACACTTCTCTATCCAATGGGAATCCCCGTGAATACCATGAAAACAACTGGAATCCCCAAAAGGCTCCCCTGTGACCACGAGGGTTTCCCTTCCCCCTGCTTTTGCACTTCAGCAACTCACCACAAGCTCACCGGAATTCTACCGAGTTCCCAGTGAGCCCACTGTTGTTCCTCCTCCTTCTCCTTCAAAAACCAGAGGAATGACAGAGCCCTCTGAGCTCTTTGCGACCTTCCCTTCAACTGTGAAATGACTAAAGGAGAACTCAAACTCTGACAGGGCACCTCTGCAAACCTGCTAAGACCCTGAGAAACCCAGTTCCTTGCTTAGAGAGGCTCGACACTCTCCAAAGATGCAAGCACCTCACGAAGGCCCACAACCCATTGAAGCTCGCCAGAAAGAGCTCCCTGTTTACTGTAGATTTTGACCGGGAAGTTGTAGCTTGGAAATCTCTCCCTAGAAGCTCTGACCCTCTCTCTCTCTAAGAAAACTCTTCCACTATTTTACCCCTTTAATAAAACAGTAAAGACGGGTTTTCCCCTTTTTTATACCCAGCAGTGACGCAAATTGCCCTAGACAAACATGAAATGACGCTCCAGTCCACAATTCCTGACGGCAATAAAACCAGGCCGAGGCAGGTCAAAACCCGTGACGCGAAAAGGCCAACGCCACGTGCCTTTGTCAAGGGGCATCGCCACGTGCTTTTGTCGAGGGCCATCGCTGCGTGCCTTCGTCAAGGGCCATCGTCGCTCTCCTTTGTCAAGATCCATCGCCGTGCGCCTTCTCCTAGAGGTCATCACTGCGTGCCTCGTCAAGGGCTACTGCCACGCGCTTCACCAAGGCACCTAACGACATGCACACAGCATCTAGGCCTAATGCCGCATGCTCCGTCCAACAATTAGTGCCACATGCATGCCATGGCACTCCCATCTGGACCTTTGTCCTGCGTCCTCGGGATTCCCTGCACCACGTTCTCACTCCTCTGGGAGTCCAATATTCAGTGACGACTCTATTCCCCATGGAGATGCTTTCCCTCACCACACTATGGTCTAGATGCACGACCCTAAACTGCATGGTCCAAACTAAATGACCTTAAACTATAGCGGAGGTCTAGTTGCACGACTTTAAACTACTAAGTCCTCGTCATACGACTCAAAACTATACGACCATGGTCGAAACTACATGACCTAAACTATAGCGAGGGTCTTATCTGGACGACTTTAAAACTAAATAGCGATCGTCCGAGCTACAAGACCTTAAAACTGTAACGTACGACATGACAAATGACCCACATGCATAACTTTAAACAGAGAGATGGACCACCTCTACGCTAGGGTGTATTTCATCAACATCTCCGATGGAGTTAGATGTATGCAAAAGGTCATACCTACCCCTTTGATCCCCAATGAGTCCGTGTCACACTGACATCCTAATGAGAGTCACACCCTATATCCCCAGAGAGTTAGGTCCATGCTTATCTTCTCAACACCCAGCAGGGTTGCATTCTGGACTGTCATCTCGAGTGGAATTATATGAAGCCTCATCATTATCCCTGTTGAGTCACACTGGCCCTCCTAATCCCTGGTGAAGATTCCCTTTCGTTCGCCACACTTCATAGGGATACCATCTTCATTTAAAATCTTTCTTCTTGTGAATAGCTTTAACCATTTTATTCTCAGGGAGCTAGACTGCTATTCACAAACTTACCCCCATAGTGCTTCATCTGCATGGTGACCCACATCATGGTCCATACTGCATGACCTTAAACTGCAGAGCCATGGTCCAAACTATATGACCTTAAACTATAGTGGAGGTCTAGTTGCACGACCTTAAACTGCATCATCCTAGTTGCATGACTTTAAACTGCACAATTCTAGTCCAAACTATACGACCTTAAACTGTAGTGGGGGTCTAGGTGCACAACCTTAAATTGCATGGTCCTAGCTGTAGCACCTTAAACTGCACAGCCATGTTCTAAACTATATGACCTTAAACTGTAGCAGACGTCTAGTTGCACGACCTTAAACTACATGGTCCTAGTTGCTTGACTTTAAACTGCATAGTTCTGGTTCATGTTGCATGACCTTAAACTACACAGCCATGGTCCAAATTATATGACCTTAAACTATAGCCGATGTCTGTTGCACATCCTTAAATTGCACGGTATGAGTTGCATGACTTTAAATTGCATAACCACGGTCCAAGCTATATGACCTTAAACCATATTGCATGTTTTGGCTGCATGACGTTAAACTGCTTCGCCAAGGTCCAAGAGGCATGACCTTAAAGATGCCCCCACATATGCTCACACCCCCTTTTACGTGCATCTTCACGCACGTCCTCCTTAACCGACTCGTTCTTGTGCGCATACCACCTCCATTACCTCTCTAGTGAGACTACACACATGCACACGCCTTTTACGTGAATCTTCGTGCCTGTCTTCCGTAGCCTGGCCATTTGCGTGCATGCACCATGTTCATTACCTCTCCAGTGTGATTATACACGTGCACATGCCTTTTACGTGCATCTTCGTGCACGTCTTCCCTAGTTGGCCCATTCGTATGTGCGCACCACCTTCATTACCTCCCTGGTGAGTCCATTCATCATTACTATCTTTCACCATTCCCCAGTGAGTACCCATGCTCACAAAACGGCAAGCCATCTCACCACCCATACTCGCCATCAGCTAGTGGGTTACCATTATTCACCCACCATTCATTTATCATCAACTCTTCATAGGAAACCTTGTGTCATCTCCTCAAAAGTGAGTTGAAGCCACAACCATGCTCACTCACTGTCATTCACCACCGCTACGGTCCAGCTATATGACCCTAAAAGGCTTCGCATGACGTTAAAAGGCTTCACATAATTCTCGAAGGCATGACCCTAGAAACATGCTCTCACAAAAACAAAATGGGCATGATGTACACCTGGACAAGGGAACGCCATGAGTAAAAATGACGGACGGGCCGTGGAAAACAAAACCCAAGAACAGTGAAAATTCCAAAAGGGCATCGTGAGCAAAAATAGATGAAAAGGGTGGACATAACTACAAAGTCATGGGTAAAAGATCCCAGAAATAACATAAGTTGGTGAAAACCGTCTTTCTGAGGCCACTTCGCTTGTTCGAGTGAAAACCCACAAAGGCCGCTTGGACCGGCAAGACAGGTTGACGCGCGACCACCGCCTCAGCCGACAATCAATCACAATCCTAATGAGGTCTACCTAAAATCCTCAAATGTCAAGCATCAACCAACACGAAATGGCTCGTTAAGGAGTAAGAGCTGCATAAGATCTCCCACACTTTAAAAACCAACAACATGGCTCGCCATGGAGTAAGAGCCGCATAAGATCTCCCAATAACAACAAGAGTCCTTGAGGGTGAGGTCAATGACCAAAAGATCCTTCTGAAATGCTAAAGATCATCATGAAGGCAAGAAACTTATGAAACCAGGGTCTAACCTGCCACAGGCTTCAAGGTAATCCTCGCCAAATCCCTTAGCCAACATGGGACCAGACTTTCGAGATAGGTCAGAAGCCCTCGACTGTACCCCACTAGATGGGACCTACTGGGATACCCTGAGCATCAAAAGCAAACCTAGTGTAGCAGCGAACATTGCCGACCAAAAGGTTCTTAGCACTTGGCCTCCACATAGGCCTGATTCTATCCAAGGAGGTCCCTACAAAAGGCCTCACTCTTCAGAATCACAAATAGTCCCTTGAGGTTGAGGACTTCGACAAGATTCCTCCGTTATGATTCTGTCCGAGGAGGTCCCTATAAAGGCCTCATGCTTCAGAATCACAAATAGTCCCTTGAGGGTGAGGACTTCGACAAGATCCCTTAAACTTCTCAAATGATTTCACTTCTTGACTCTCTCGAAGCACAACATTTGGTGGGGTATGTTGTTGGAAGATATTTTTCATCAGCATGGGGCCCCCGCTCAATAAAGCCTAGCAAACAATGGAAATACCAACAGTCTTAGAATGGCCTCAAAACTGGCCTAAATCTTCATAAGATCTCTCAAATGTCTCACGCTAAGTTTCATCACATTCTGACATATCTAAGACAAGGCAGATTGAGAAACAGATCTGGCAAAATCGACCTCTAGCACCCTGAAACAGACCTTATAACTAGGGAAACATTATCAGTGTCTCAATTCATTGTGGGACTACTGCCATTCGATTCGGCATGGTAGAAAACACCTAGGGGTCAAATTTTAGCTCGAACAAACACTCTAGGAAGAAGTTATAGGCAAAGAGGAGAACAGGAGGAGCCGCACGCTATTCCCATGCAGCCACCTTGCAACTGTACACCATTGAAGGGACAGTCACGAGCAATGACTTTTGACATTCATATCTCACCCATCTCAAGTTGGATCACACTCAAATTTGGTGAGCATGTCCGTTGCTTCAAGACGAGCGATTCGATATGTGGCACGTACAGTGACAATACCCGAGCATGAAAAAAAGCTGGAGAGAAGTTGCTGAACAGAGAGAAAGTTTCTGACCAAGCTGGTCCCGATACTCATGCAAAGTACTATACCTATCATTGAAGGGTAAACCACCTTACGGATGATTGTTATACACTTAAAGACCTCATCGAGGCTCTGATCCAAGAGGGTCTGATTAAGCTTGAGGAACTCAATAAGGCATTCGAGGCAATAGAAGCCTCTCACATAGTGACCGTCGTTGAAGAAGATGACGCATTTAATCTCCTTTGAGCTTTCTTTGTCATCATGCTTCAACAAGGGCTTATCACACCAAAGTCAGCAAGGCAACCCAAGCGTCTTGTTACAGGAACCAAGAACCAGTGGTGCTTGTACCACCAGATATGGAGTCATGATCTGACCTAATGCTCCATTTTTCTTGAGATATTCGTGAAGAAAGTACATGAATGACATGAATCCTGTAACCTTCCAGAAGGGGACCCTCAAATCACTGCTCCACCCGTGCAAGAGGGCCTCCCAACACAACACCTAGTTAACGATGATTCAAATCTTTCTCAACCCTCAACTTCCCAACTATGGATAGTCTACCAAGGGAGAATCAGACTCAAGTCGTTAAAACGAGAGGCTATCCGTCAAGCTAAGGCTGTCCACAAACCTAGTGCGAGGGCTCAAGCACCTCCAAATGCACCCAAGAGGAGATAGGCCCCAAGAAGGGCTCGTAGAAGGAACAAGCCTCCTCAACCGTCCGTCGAGCAAGATTTTCTCAGGCTTCTTCCTCCCTTGCCAACTTTGTAAGATTTCATTGCTGACGCAATCATTCTTCCTCCTTCACCTCATCAGGAGGACACCTCGAGGTCATCCCTCACTCAAGGCATGTCCAATGAGGGTGATAACGTTAAAAGCACTCCCCAATGGTCTAAGCAGGGTAAAGACTTAAAAGACTCTTTGCACATGTCCAATGAGGGTGAGGACGTTAAATGCACTCCCCAATGGTCTAACCAGGGGAAAGACCTAAAAGACTCCCTGTACACATCCAATTCTGGTGATGACATAAAAAGCTCCCTAGATCGGTCCAATGAGGGGAATGACCATAACCCCCCCTTACCTACTAACCATGCTTCTTCTTCTTCTTCCCCCTCCTTCTCTTCGGTGTCTCTTGTAGGTACAGCTTTGCAATGTCCCGACTTTGACACCCTTGATCGAGAATTTGATGGAATCAAAATAAGTAGGATGCAACAGAGGTGGCTAAGAAATATTTTGGCCCAGGCAGCTGGATTCTTAACAGTTGCCGATGCCTTGGCGGCTCGATCTCAGTCTGAGCCATCTTCCTCTACTGGAAAGCACAAGAAGTCAAAGCAAAAGAAACCTCAGTGGCCCCCTGAGCCGGATTTTGAGAAGAGACTGAGAGAATCTCGAGGGCAGAACTTCTATTCTCATGAAGCATGCCATGTGATACAAGTTTGTGAAGTATCAGCTACCCCAGACCAAGCACTGCCAACACCCACTCAAGAATCGGATGTTCCCTGCAAGGGCGTTTCTCAATCTCTCTGTAACTTTCAAACTAGTGCTCCACAGTCTGATATGTTTGAAGATGGCCCCTCTGCTCCTCATTCAGAGAGATCATGGGCCTTTGCATTTGAAGTTGATGGGAAAACCTCTGAGGATAACGATGACAAGTTGTAAGAAGCCCTAGAAGAATGGCAAGAAGGTGGCCAAGCCACAGCCGATGAACTCGAAGAAATAAACCTAGGGGATGAAGTTGATCCCAGGCCTACCTTCATTTCGGTAAATATGTCTCCAGAGGAGAAATGGATTTCACTGCCTTCTTACAAGAAAATCGAGATGTCTTTGCCTAGCATTACCATGAGATGACTGGTTTAGACCCTCAAGTCGTCATTCATCGTCTGGGAATCGATACGACTATCAAACTCATCAAACAGAAATCAAGAAGGTTCAATCCTGATGTTGAAATGCAGATAGATGCTGAGGTAACCAAACTTAAGCAAGCAGGCTTCATTCGCAAAGTCAAGTACCCAAAATGGCTAGCAAATATTGTGTCAGTTAAGAAGAAAAATGGTCAAATCAGGGTCTGCATCGACTTTCGTGAGCTCAATATCGCTTGTCCCAAGGATGACTTTCCGTTACCATTCACAGTAATGCACATTGACTCCATAGCTCACTGTCAGATCTTCTCTTTCATGGATGGATACTCCAGGTACAGCCAGATACGGATGGCCCCACAAGACGAGGAAGCCATCGTGTTCTTTTGCTATACAATGATGCCTTTTGGATTGAAGAATGCCAGTGCAATGTATCAGAGAGCAATGACGACCATCTTTAATGACATGATGCATAAGGTGGTCAAATGTTATGTCGATGAATTGGTGGTGAAATCTAAAGAGAACGACGCTCACATGAGGGATCTTGAAATGGTGTTCGAAAGATTACGCCTTCATCAGCTCAAGATGAACCTACTAAAATGCGCCTTTGGTGTGCGCTTTGAAAAATTCTTGGGTTTCATTGTAAAACATCGAGGATTGGAGGTCGAGCCAGTCAAGATCAAGGTGATCCAGGAAATGTCACCACCCACTACACTACGATAATTATGGTCCCTTCAAGGGCAGCTTTCTTACATATGTAGGTTCATCTCAAACCTCTTGGGTCACTGCAGGCCTTTCATGCATCTGTTGAAGAAGGATACCCCATTCATCTGGGATGGAGCATGTCAGGCAGTACTTGATGACATCAAGCAGTATTTGCTCAATCCTCAAGTGCTTTCTATACTAGTGTTGGGAAAACCACTTATCCTATACGTGACCGCTTTGGATGAGTCGCTTGGAGCATTATTAGCATTAATCAATGACGAGGGGAAAGAGACCACGTTATACTATCTTAGCCGTAGGATGCAAGGGGCTGAGAAGATTTATCCTCCTATTGAAAAGATATACCTTGCTCTGATCTTCGAAGTACAAAAGCCTCGTCAATATTTAGTTGTTCATAAAGTGAAGCTTATACCAAAGGTAGACTCTGTAAAGTTTCTCATGACGCACCCATGCTAGTCGGGGCGTCTGGCCAAGTGGGCCTTATTACTGATGGAATTCGATATCACCTATGTTTCACAAAAGGCCATCAAGGGCCAAGCCTTGGTTGATTTTCTCGCAGCACACCCCATACCAGCGCAATCTCCTTTATCAAGTGACCTTCCTGATGAAGAAGTATTTTGTGCAGAGTTTGCTCAGGCGTGGGAAATGTACTTATTAGGGAAGTTACAAATCTTGCATCTGAGGAAAAGAGAACAATTGGCACCCTCGGTGTTGCTCTTGCATCTGAGGATAAGAGGACGGTTACAAGCCAAAAAGAAATGCTCTCCTCATGAAAGAGAAGCAAAACCACCAAAGAAATTCTCTCCTCATGAAGAAGAAGCAAAACCACCAAAGAAAAGCTCTCCTCATGAAGAAGAAGCACAACCACCAATCAAATGCTCTCCTCAGGAAGAAGAAGCAAAACCACTAAAGAGGATGGTTACAGGCCAAAAAGAAGAAGCCAACCATTTTTGAGTCAGCTTCAATTCATCTGATGAGTATATCAAACATACAAAGCAGACTTCTTTGGCAAGGAACTGGCCTATGATGGAGAGCATACCCTGTTCACAGGGGATGCCCTTCCACAGAACAACATGGACTTCACTATTGTGCTGGAGGACTTAGCTTCCAACGGGCATCATAAGCCAGGCCTTACCACTGGTCATCGCCCTTTGCCTACCCAAGTCGGCGCCGTGTGTGAACATTGCCGAGCATGACTCATCGTCGTGTGCAACAATCCCCACATGCAACTCATTGTCCCACGCAAACAATACTACGCGCACCATGACGCTGACCATGCAACGATGAGCGTCGTCTGAGGTTAGCACTGGTTGTGTCCTCCGAAGGCTAGCATCTATTGTGCTTCTAACTCCCAACACCAACTACCTTTCTTGAGGATCAGCATCAATTGTGCTTCAAACTCCCAGCGCCGACTGCCTTTATTGACGATCAGCACCGGCTGTGTCGGCGTCGGCTATGCCTCTAACTCCTAGTGTCGGCTGCCTTTCTTGAGGATCATCATTGGCTGTGCGTTTAAAAGTCCAGCGTCGGCTGCGTATCCTAAGTCAGTGCCGCCATGATTATTCACCTCCCGGTGACTTTTTGTTTTCCCACGCGCCCTAGATTCTTGTGACTCCTCATTTTTTAGCTTAAGACGTTTCGCCTCCCCGATGATTCCAAGATTTCCAAAGATGATCGTTCACCTTCTGGCAACAGTCCACCTCCAGCGACGATCCATCTTCCCTGCACCCTTCGGGTTCCCATCGGAAGCTCGCTTCTGCTGCTGGAAACCCTCTGCATCCTTCCTCCAAGTCACGGGAAAACCCCTTCCACCCGATGGAAAACTGCCAAAATCAGTGAAAATCCCTTGGCAGCGTACTGCTGTGATTTCTGTCCCTGTTTTCTTTCTCTAGAACCCTCAAAATCACGGTCAGACTTCCCTATTTTCCCCTGTGAACTCCCTGTAAGTCTGACAAACCCGCCTTCCCGCTAACATTTTCCCTTTTCCTTTGCCGGAACCTCCCCTGGTTACCGACAAACTCCTGCTAAACCTTACCGGAATACCCTGTGTGCTCACCGAAGCTCTCACCGAAACCTCACCCTCACTGTTAAAAGACATTTTTACCTTAAGTTTTTTGTGAAATAGTGAAAATGGGGTTTACCCCCCTTTATATTGCCGATGCTTTCCTCAAATGCCCCTAACAAACTGAGAATCTCAGCCACGTCAGAGAAGGCCAAACATCAATGGGTTGGACCGAGTCGAGTTCTGACCCAAAGCCCGAGGCATGTTTTACTGGCTCCCATGAAATCCCATGCAACAGACACCAGGACCGAGTCGGGGTCGGGTCAGGGCCCGAACACTAACCCACACCCAACGCTGGCTATGTTGTCGAAACTACCCAGCGTTTGTTGTGTTTTCAATAACCCAGCACCGGCTGCATTCTCAGCAACTCAGCACCAACTGTGCTCAAGAGATAGCATGGGCTATCCTCAGCATTGGCTACATTTTTTAACAACCTCATCGTCGTCTGGGTATTCCAAAAATAATGTTGGCCAACCTTAGTGCTAGCTGAGTTTTAAAGAAATGATCATTATCGCACGCGCCATGCTAAAGCCTGTCATACTATTATTATCCCCAATAACATTGCACCCTGACTGTGATCTATTATCCCCAATGTAGTGGTACCTAGTCGTCCAACTATGGCCATGACTTCTCATTCCCAGTAGGAGTCATACCATTACTGCAACCCATTATCCTCGGTGGAGTTAAGGTCACTTTTACCACTATAACGGCCAATGGGTCTGCATCACACCTAGTTATCCTGTCCTCAAGCAGTCGAGTACCATTTTTCACCTCTAAGGGACCCACACTTGTTCCCTTTATCCCCAATGAAGTTGTCCTTCTCATCATAACCCCTTGTTGGCCTTGACCATTTTATTCCCAAGGAGTCAGAATGTTATCCACAATGTTAGCTATGTTGCCTATCAAGGCCTTAAAGCCAATAGTTTTACGCTTAGTGAGAGTTAGAGAGAGACTGAATTTGGGTTCATGGCGCACTAAGGCCTAGATTCATATACCCCGAGTATTTAAGGCATTAAGAGTATACGTTTTGAGAGTGTGAACTCTCGTGGAAGTGTGAGGGTCACCCCCTTGTCAGGAATATATTAATTAGAATGCCTCATAGTTACTGTGATAAGTCAGGGCTTAGAGAATCCAATCGAGAATAATAGAACCCAAGTATTTAAAAGAGAATTCACCCTGTATGAAATGGTTGGCTCTTGAGATATGAGCCCGTATCCTGACACGAGATTGTTCCATGGCATGTGCACCCACAGTCATATGGGGCAGCCATGCTTCTATAGTATTATCTGACTTAGAAGAGCTAGTGCACATGTGCTTTGAGAGGACCCCTGTATTTGAGTAGGAACATGTCCCACAGGGGTCCACCAATAATCCATTGGACCCCTGGTGACGGGAAGCTCTGGCTCAGCAACTTTGATGTGACCAATTATGTGTCCCTGTCAAAGACTATGAGGTATTGGTCCATTGGGTTGGCTTGAGACACCGATGGAACGTCATTCGGGTTAACCCAAAAGAAGACTCCAACTAGTGTTATAAGTTCATAGATCTCATTTACCTTTGGCCCAAATTAATCTAAAATTGACAAGAAAAAATTTATATTGATGAGAAATTGTGTAATAATGTTGAGAAATCATTTAAATAATTTTTGAGATTTTTTGAGAATTTTTCAGATTTTTTAAACAATAAAAAATGTGATTTTCAAATTTGTTTACCAAACATTGACATCCTATAGGGATGCCACATGGATCCCCAAGTGGCCATAGGGATGCCACGTGCCACCCCCACCTTCCCACTCATGGATGATATCATTCTGATGTCATATCCATGTGGGGACCTATTTGTCGTTCATTCTTTTGTTGGTCTTATGTTATAACATATTATCTTGTTATTTAAAGGATTTAAGTCACATTTTTTTTTTTAACTCATATGTGTCATTTTCAGCATCTGTGAAGCCACATATGATTTTGTAGCATGTGAGTATATCTTATGTGGCACCACCTTATGGGCATGACCCACGTGAAACCTTAGTGTTATTAAAATCCTATTGATAGTGTCATAAGATATTTTATTCACATTTGTAGATGTCTCATATTACCTTTATGTGTATGTCCTTGTAATTTATTGACTCTCACAAATTATTCAAAAACCGTGGGCATAAGTGTAAACATGAATTTGGACTTAATGGAAAATAAAACATGGAGCTAAGGGTTTCAAGGTAAAATGACTATAAACCTAGGTTTTGAGGAGTGAAAGGTGTCAAAAGCTTATCGATTGATCTTGGTGATAAGATATGGATGAGTGGCTTGGATAAAAGCCTTTCATGTGCCATTGATCTAAGGCATCAAGGATCAAGATCAAATCCATCTTTATCAGCTAAGTATAAAAGTAACTTATATGATCAATTATTACTCTAACTTGAGTATTCACTTCAAAGAGAGAGAGAGAAAGAGAGAGAGAGAGAGAGCCCTTGACAAAAATGTGGTCACCCATGAGACTATTTTCTTCCTTGAGCTTTCATTTGAAACCCTTCCATGGAGTAGTCCATCATTTATGTGATCCAACCCATACCATTGCTTCATTAAGGTATTGATTTTTCTTCACATATTTTTAATTCCTACCTCATTTTCATAATCAAAGCTTGCTGTAATTCTTAATTTACAGTAGCTTTCTTCACTTTTGGTCATGAAACTTGATATTTGAAGAGTCTCGAAGCAATAGTGTAGTCTATACATGTAGTATGTGTAGACTAGCTCACTTACTCCATGATCTTGAGTAGTTTCAACTTGATTTCATAATCTTATTTTTGGAAATTTTTTTACTAAGAATATAAAACTAATGAAATTTTTATTCCATCATATTTGAGCATAAGAAATAGTCTATTGAGTTCCCTTTTTAATGTTGAAAAGTTCGTGTGCTCCCTTATAGACCACATGGTGTAGTTTCACCATAACTTCTTTATTTTGAGTAGTATCTCTGTCAAACTTTGAAAGGCTATTTTTATACATGTCTCTCTCATGATTTCATCCCCATTAAGTAAAATAAATATGATCATTTTCTTTCCATTAGATTGTTCTCCGTGAGTTATTATTATCACCCGTGCCTTAGACAATGGGAAAAAAATAAGTCCTCAAAAGGCCCTTTCGTGGCCCGAGGACAAGGGGTTCGAACCATAGTTTTCCCATGTATGTTTGCATGTTAATTTGATGTATTTACAGTTATTAAATGGATTCATGATTGATTAAGTTAAGTATGTTGAATGAATATTGAGATTTTTTTTTTTTTTTCATCTTGCGTTATGAGCTTTAATGCTATGCATTATTGTTTATGTGAATGGAAATCTTATTGAATTATTATGATCAAGTATATGATGTATATGAGATATTATGATATATGATGAGGATTAAGAATGAAGACGAAATTGTCATGTAATTTTGATATAATAAGGAATTGTGAGTGCAAGTCATGCAACAAGTTGTAGAGATGTACAATGCAAATATTTGAATATTGTATTCAGTTTAATTATACTTTTTAGTAAGGGATTTGTAAGGGACCTATTAGGGTTGAATTTTATTTTTCAAATGTGTATAAACCATGTTTGTAGGCTGGAATATATGTATTATGGTTTTGTATTGAGATATTCATGCATTTAAATGGTTGAGTTTTTATACAATGGATTTTTTTTAAAAGATTGAATTTCTAGCCTATTGATCTTATACCACCATCAAATGGTATCAGATCAGGGCTCTAATATGGTCCCTTAGTCCTTCTATATTGTGTATAATTTAATTTTTAAATTGCATAAACACTTGATCGTGATTGTCATGATATATATGCTTTGAATTTGAGAAATGATAGTGTCATTGGCAAGAGAACTGTGAATGAATATTTTCAGAACTATTGTATATTTGTGAGAGAATGGAAGGGAATTAAATAATTTATATAAGAGAATAATATTTTGTAATATTTTGTGTTATTGAGCGTATTTTCATATGGAAAATGTCTCATGATCATATTGTGTATATTTTGGAAGTTATTGACCGTTTATTAAAGTGAGAAAGATATTTCTAAGAACTTTATATCTTTTTTAATGGGTTGATCAATCAAAACTTATGAGAATGAGTTAGTACCACTTTGTATTTTTAAAGAATTGAGTCTAGTTTAAATATACATTTGGGCTCATAGGAAAACTCCCCATATTTGAAAAATTATGGTCCTTTTACTTGAAGGGTATAATATTTTAATTTCTGCTACATAAAGCAGAAATGGACGCTATGAGAATCATGTTATTTGATCCACTTCGGACCATTATTCAATGCTACTAATAAAAGTTGTCTCATTTTGAGTTTATTTTATCTAAGAATAAGTCTTAGGATTAAATAATGTGTAAATTTAATGTTGTGTTCATTGATTTGAACCGTGCTCATCTTGAAAAACCAAAAAAACATTATCTCTTATATCCAATGTGTGAGAAGGGCATTGATACTTTATATTTTTGCAATCCAGCTATGAAGTATAAGTTGTTGAAAGTCCTTGTGAGTTCTTAGGGTGCTTTAGATCATTGGGAGAGTTATATAAATCCCACCTAATCGTGAGTGTTAAGTTTTAATACCCGAGTCTCGGATAGTGTATGATGAAGTTGACAACATGACTAAAGACACATGTGGATGGATTAGACAATGATCGTAGTTACAACGATAAAAATAAAAGGTGAAACCAAATCACCGATCGAAGAATAAGGTATTAGCAGATTATGACTTGGTACACTTTAAAACCATGAGGTACGACTTCTTTCTACTTATGAGTATGATTTTAATATATTGAGAATTCATTTCTTAGAAAACAACCATTTTGGTTTTATAATATCATGTGAGTAATTATTGGTAGAATATCTTGGTGTATTATATGAGTTTAATAATTGGAAGACTTGGACTCGTCACATAAGCTATAAACTTAAAGACTTGTTCTTTTGAACGAGGATTTCTATATTTAAAATTTTTTAGCACAAGAGGATGTTAGAAACCATAAAGGGGATTCCACCTCATTTTCTGTATTGTTACTTTGTATTGTCTTTCTATTAAAGAGTTATGAGTATGCTAAACTCCTTGCTTCTTCCACTGTGGAAGATCACCCTTAAAGAGGTTCTTTTAACATTATGGTATGACAACATAACTATTTGTCATAATATTTTAGAGTATCTCATAGTTATCAATCTTTGAATAAAGTCCTTTTGAAACCTTTGAATTTTCACTTAAAAGTAAACTGCTTTCTACGGCATAATTTCAAATTATTTTGAAAGGCAACTTTGTTGGTTTCAGTGGGAGTATCTTTAGTAAGTCTAAATAGTAAAACCATACCATCCTCAAAGAGAGAACCTTGGTATTGAATAAATAGGAAGTCGGTCAATAAAGACTGACAAAACAGTGGATTTATCGACAGTCTTAGAATAGTCCTAGAGTAGGTCAAGATCTTCATAAGTACTTTAAAAGGCCACCTGCCAAATTTCGTCACATTCCGACATGTCTAAGGCAAAGAACACAAAGAAACAATTTTGAAAAAATGACCTCTAGCACCTTGAAACGAACCCTTGCAACTGGATCTATATTTTTGATGCGTCAAATAGCTATGAGACTACCGCCATTGGATTCAGTACAGTTGAAAATGCCTATGAGTCAAGTTTCTGCTTAATTGGACACTCCAAGACAAAGTTATGAAAAAAAAATTGAAATAGGAGGAGCCTCACACTATTCTCGTGTGGCCACCTTGCACAAAAACACCATTAAAGGGGGCTGTTTTCACAGTCACAGGCGGTGAGTTTTAGGGCCCATATCTCACTCGTTTCGAGTCGAACCATGCTAAAATTTGGTGAGCATGTTCTTCTCATCAAGATGATCATTTGGATATGTGAAAAGCCCCATGAAGACATCTAAGCAGAGAGAAAAGCTAGAGAGAAGTTACCGATTCATGAAGAAGTTGCAAAAAATTCAGTATCGACAAGCCTCGCTCGAGTGACCAAATCATGATGCTCACGCATTAGATCAACGTAAAACCAATTCCATTGTGTGCATAAGGTCTAGGGCTACCATTATTCTGAAATCCATACATGATAAACGGTTGGATTTTACACACGAAGGCAACAAAGTGACTGTAAATTCTAGCCTCCAGATTCCAAATTCCGACCAAAACTTAAAAGATACCAAATCTTTGTTCGAGCTCCAAATCATGTCACACTCATTGCCGCTCAATCGTTACAGAATGCTCAGTGCACTATAGCGAAGAAATCATAGAACAATATCAAATAGCGAGCGCATTATCGATTCAAAGTTTTCAAGATTCATCCAAATTTCAAGTCTCATGACTGTGACCTAAAAACATGATTCATAGCTGGAAACAGGTATCAGATCGATCACCATGCCGAGTCCTATAAGAAAACAATCATCTTTCAATCAAACGGGCATCAAGGCAGCCCCGGATCCGTCATGAGAGATCACTTAACTTCTAGGGCAACAGTAGAGACTGTTATGAAATTATATCTATTGTTAGGTTGGGGAAAAACAGTCCTTTTGTACCCTAGTTTCTTAATTTCTTTTAATTCAATTAAATTCTAATTATCATCAATTTAGCTAGTTTTTAGGCATCCACCCATGTTTGGGCTAAATTCTATATAAACATGGAAAACCTAATTATAAAGGACCTTTGGTTCATTCTTGAGATCATTGAATAAAGTTTCAATTCTTGCTTAAGTTCATGGGGGTGTCTTGGAGAGAGAGAGGAGAGAGAAGAAAAGGGCTGATACACCTTGATAAGGTAACTTTTTCTTTCCTCTTTTCTCTCTCATCTCTATCTCTCTCTTTCTCTCTTCTTTTCTCCCTAATCTCTATCTCTCTCTCTCTCCTCTTTTCTCTCTCATCTTTAACTCTCTCATTCTCTCTCTGATTTTCTCCCTTATCCTTATCTCTTTCTTTCTCTCTCCTCTTTTCTCTCTCATCTTTATCTCTCTCTTTCTCTCTTTTATTTTCTCTCTCTTCTCTCCCTTCTCTTTCTTGCTTTCATCTTTATCTCTTTCCCTCTCTCCCTCTTTTGGTCTTTCATCTCTCTTTCTCTGCTTCTCTTTCTTTCTCCATTCACGCATGGCGAACCTATCGTCTAGTGTGATGCCTTCCTGCTCTTGAGAAATAAATAGTGAGTCGGGCTTGAGCTTCAGTCGCGGGCCGAGCCTCTAATAAATTCTCTCCCCTTTCTCATCTGTCATAGATGGCAAGCCTAGCGTTGCCAGTGTTTTCTTTCTCTTTCTTCTATTCTGTCATAGCCGGTACAAGCCTAGTGTCGCCTACGTTTTCTCTCTTTCGTCTCTTCTGTCATAGCCGGCGCAAGCTTAGCGACCTATGTTTTCTCCCTCTTTCATCTATTCTGTCCCAGCGAGTGCAAGCCTAGCGCCGCCTGTGTTTTTCATCCTTGTTCTTCTATCATCGACGGCGGAAGCCTATCTCTACCTGTGTTCTTTCTCTCTTATTTCTTTTTCTGTCACAGTCGGCAGAAGTCTATTGCCGCCTGTATTTTTTCTCTCTCTCTCTTCTGTCACAGACGGCAGAGGCACATCACCGCTTGGGTTCTTTCTCTCTCTTCTCTATCTTCTTCTTCGAACACAGTCGGTGAAGGCTTAGTGCCGCCCTTGTCTTCACCACCTCTTTCTCAAGTCTCTTTCTCATGTCACAGTCGGTGGAAGCCATCGCCATCTGAGTTTTCTCTCTCCTTCTCTCATTGTCGTCTGTGTCTGTCTACACCCTTTCTTTTCCCTCTATTCTCCCTCATGCTCTTCTTCTCCTTTCCTTCTCTTTCTCCCTTTCATTCTATTCTCTTCTTCTTCTCTTATCCTTCTTCTTTTCTCTCTCTTTCTAATCTCTATTCTTTCTTTTATTCTTTCATTTGATTAAGAGGGGTCGAGACTAGCCTTCCATGGTAGCCCAGTGGTTTAGCCGTAATGTCATTATGTCAGTTAGAGTTATTGTGCCTGCCTTATCACCACGATAGACTAGCCATTGTGTCTAGCTAGTCGGTATTAGTATTGTTGTCTAGCAGTAGTTCTGTTGAGCCGGTCTGAGTTACCGAGCCTGTTTTACTACCACGCTGGGTCAATTACTTATTAATTTATTCATTATGTCGGTCTCACCATATGGTCAAATTCTTCTAACCCCAATATTTCTTCTCTCATTCTTCTCTTCCTGTTTTTTTGAATGTACATGCTCGTGTACGTTCCCCAAAGGAAAAGTGGGGTCCCTTGACCCACAGGTGTCATAACATTTGGCCCCAGACCATGACAGAGTTTCTTGAGCCCCTAGAACAACAGATGATCGTCCTACCTGAGCTATAGAAGCCAGAAGAAGCTGGTCTCGTCATCAACATTAACTACTGTGCTTACCACAAGATATTGGAACACCTTGTCTAAGACTGCTTTACCCTCAAAGATAATATTGAAGCTTTGATCCAGAAGGGGCAGATACAGCTTGAGATTCTCAAGAAGGTATTTGGTACAACTGAACAGCCCATATAGTGACAGTATAAGAAGAAGACGAACATGGATATCATCTTGAGAACCTTCCACTAGATCTTCTTCAGGCGTTGTACTGCATGATGGTCCCCGTTGGTCATCACACCAAAGCCATATGTACAGACCCAATACCTCCCTCAAGGGGCTAGGAAAATGTGGTTCCTGTATCACCAGATACGAGGTCACAACCTGAATGACTGCTTCTCCTTTCAAGCCGTAATGAAGGAGAAAGTACAAGAGGGACACTTCACCGCCCCTACCCCAGACGATTATGTCAGACTGCCGTCACCAGAGGTCATTCGAACACAAACATCCTCTACGCAGCCTGAGCCTTCTAATCCAGACGAACCTTCAACTTCCCAACCATGGCAAGTCTATCGAGGATGAAACAGAAACATGTCCATGAGAAGGAAAGTAGTTCACTAAGCAAAGCCAGCTATCAAGCTGCATGAGCCTGATCAACCTATCCTTGTGCATGAAAACAGTAAAAGGACACAAGCACTAAGGGTCGTTTATCAAAAGAAGAAAATCCCTCAGCCCCCAGACAATGACAGAGTTTCTTGAGCCCCTTCCTCCATTACCAATTCTGTGGGATTTCTTCCCAAGCCGAGCTCTTTCATTGATCAAGAGTCGCAGTCTATTCGAGCACACATTCCTAGGCCTTCCTCTCCTCAGGATCCTAAAACATCCAATAAGGGTGATGACATTCAAAGCACCCCCCAACGGTCCGAGCAGGGTGAAGACCTAAAAGATCCCCTACACACGTCCAATTCTGCTCCTGAATGCCCAGACTTCAAGGCCCTTGATAAAGTACTAAAAGGTTACAACCTCAGTAGGCGGCATTGAACGCAAGTAAAGAAAACGGTGGCCCAAGCAGCTGGATTCCTGGTAGTTGTTGATGCTTTGGCATCTCGAGCCAACGCAAAGCTTCCTCCCACCATCTAAAAGCTTCCCATGCAGTGCAAGAATCCCACGCTCAAGAGACCCCAATGGCCTTTTGAGCCCAACTTTGAGCAACGACCGAAAGAGTTGAGACGATAAAGCTCCCATTCTCACAAAGCATGCCACACGGTGTAGATCTCTGAAGCAGCAACCAACGTTGACCCAATCAGTCTAAGGTCAGGAATGAAATTGCAGCTGCTCGTCTAAAAGCCTCTGCATCCCAGAATTCTAAAGTATCCTAGTCCAACACTCCTCTCATTCCCTAATACCCAAAACAATCTACCACCACTCCTTAAATACCGGGGACCGCCACTCATTTCGTACACCAATCCATTTTCAAACCCTTAATCTCCATCTAGTCAGTCCATACTAGGCTCGGCTCCACCATCTGGCCAGTCGGCACCAAATCTGTTGGCATAACCTTCGTCATTGCAAACCTTCCAACCTCTTCAAATCAACACAATTGTACATCAAAGTCAGCGGGTACCCCAAAACAATCCTCCACTACCTAAACCTACCTCTACGCCTTCCATACCACCCGGACCTGTGGTGGTCCAGAACTTCAAAGAGCTGGTGAGGATAAGGTCAAGTATGATGTCATTGGGCATCTCAGAAAACTCTCTGCCCTCCTCAACATTTATGACACCCTTATGCTCTCAAGGGACTATCGAATGGCCCATGTTCAAGCTCTCTCCATCCCAGAGGTATATGAGACCGAAGTACAACCCATCAAGGTTGACCCTGTTATCCTAAACAATTGTCTGGCAGTCACTTTCTCAGATGACGACCTTTAGTTGGGAGGAAAGCACCACAACGGGCCTCTTTTTGTAACTGGTGAATTGCATGCATGTCCCGTCAATTGTGTTAGATGGAGGATCAATAATAAATCTCATCCCAATAGTAATTCTTGCCCATTTAGGATTAGGATCAGATGACCTCACGCCAACAAACATCACGATTCAACGATTCAATCAATTGGGAGAAACGCCAATTGGCACAATTCGCCTTTGTCTCAAGATCGGTGAATTAAACAATTATGCCCAGTTCCATGTGATCGACACCGACACCTCTTACAATATGCTCCTCGGCTGTCCTTGGATGCATGATCAAGGGGTGGTTCCATCTACTTTCCATCAATGTTTTAAGTAGAGCCGAGATGGGAGGCAATACACAGTCGATGCTGATAAAAGGTCGTTCCCCATCGTCGAGACGCATTACCATCCCAAGAACCCAAAGATGATGCTTGAAGGACTGTAAGAAGAGCAAAAACATCTCCTCATGAAGATGTTGAAGATGTAGGACAGGTACTCTTGGACATGTTCAAAGAAGAAGAGAGAGCTAGCAAAATTCTTCCATTGACCTCTATACACCCCAATACTCTGTGTCCTCTCCCTGAAGCATTAACGAATTTCCTCGAAAATGAGATTCTTCCTTCTTCTTCCAGCTCAGAGTCGCCGGCTGCCAAACCAGTAACTGCCGTCAAACCCAAGGAGGTCATGTAAGTAGATGCGTTAGCCCCAAGCATCACTTACATGTCAAACCAGCAAAAGGTCTTGTACATCCTTGTTTCACTCCTTGAGGAAGAAGCATTACGGCCGCAAGAACACAAGATCCTTAGCATCCTAGCCTCGCTTAGAGCAGAAGATGGTCCTTATCTGGCACAAGGACTAGCTCAGGTCTACGACACCCTAAAAGTCTTATGCATCCCTGAGTCCTTAGTAGAAGAGAAGCCAAATGAAGACTCCTTATCTCACCATCAAAGTCAGGCTACTCTTCCCGAGCTAAACAAGGAAATGCAAGGTCTTCAGGACGATTTGGAGGCTTTGAGAAAAGGGAAGGCCAAAATTGAGGAAACACCTCCAAAGCCGGTTGTTTCGAAACCCCGAAAGGATTTGTGCCATAATCAAAGAGATATGACGCACAGGGGGTTTCAAAGAGTCCATCCCGTCCAGAAGTCAAAACCTCCCCTGATTGGAATATTTATAGCCAGTAGGCTCATCGCATCATGAAGACGATGAATTATGAGCCCCTGACTAATCAAGGACTTAGAGATGAAAAAGCATCTGCCGCCCCATTTGAAGTCATCTAAGCAGCACGACACACAACAAAAGAAGGGCTCGGGTACTCCACCTCTTCTCATCTCTCTCTATAAAAAAGACAGACACAATAAAAACCTGGAAGGGTGTTGTGGGAAAAAAATGTCAAAAAAGATGGATGTGGTGAAAACCCGAAAGGGCACCACATGCAAAAGCATCAAAAAGAAAGAAAAAGAAAAGAAAGAAGAAATGACGGGGCATGGTAACATCATCAGCTATCATGAGCAAAGGGCGTTTAAGCTAAGAAAGAGGGCCTTTTACTCTCATACTAGAGACACAAGGTAAGAACAATGGAGCAAAAACACAAAAGATGGCATTTCATTCATGTATAGACAAAATCTGTGTACAAACAACTTATACAATCACAAGAATGAAACAAGGAGGAGGAGGAAATAGGAGTAAAGCTGCTCCAAGAAATGGTCGATCGCATCATCAATCTTTGTCCTTGGCTCTTCGGGCACCACTATAAGTTCCTTGAATACGCCCCTTCTATTCATCCACTCTCTGAGCTTCTTGTGCCACGGAGGCAATTTCTGACTCAATGGTGTGAACAACTTCTGACAGTTCTTTAGCTAAAGTTGCATCCAAGGCTTTCCTTTGTTTCATCTCCCTATCGAGTTCATCGAACTCGCTCTTCAGCCTCCGCATCTCATCCTTTACGACCTTTATCTTGTCAAAATGAGCCTTGGCTTCCTCCTTGAGATCGGATTGCTGAGTAGCCACGACAGCTTTTCTCTAAGCACAGGAGTCCACCTTCTCATGAAGGCGTGTCAGTGATGCATCTAGAGAAATCAGCTCATTTGTTTCTACCTCCTGCTGTAACTCCCTTGTCACCCAACCCTCTTTTTCGTTCATAAGGCAGTCGAAGCTGTAAAAAACGTTCGAGTCACCCTCAACAGTTCACAATGCAAGGGCATACAAGCTCCACGAGGGATCGCCCCTTTAAACTCTGGAGTACCAAGCGCAACATATCCATGGCAACGATTGAATCTTCACTACTTTGAGCCATAGCTAGGGATGAAACAAGAATCGGGGCTACCTCAGTTGAGGGAGTCACCGTTGAAGAAGCTGTGACTAGGGTCACTTCAGTAGGAGGAGTCACCACTAAGGAGACAATGGCCATGTCTATAGCCACCTCAGGGGACGTAAGTTCGAAACCTGCACCACTAGATTCCTTAGTGGTCGCCCCTTTCAATGGTGTTTTAACCATCATCCCCTGCACCCTGAGTCATCCCTCTTAGGGCAACTGTCCTCGAATGCTCGCCATGGCCAAGTTCTTATCTCACTTCAATGCTCAGGCCTTCATTGCATGTAACCTCTGCTGCCTCAGGAGCAACTACCTCATGTTGCTCCGGCACCTCGTCAGCATTTGGCTCTCCTCCCACAGCAGCACTCGGGCCTTAATCGGCCACACCCTCAAAAACCCCTACAGGCTTCTCACTAAGGATGAGCTCATCTCTTCCAACCACTCATGGGTCTTCATCACCCACATTACTCACGGTAGCTCCCTCATGTTGCTCGAGACCTTCATAGGTCGCATGCCTGTCTCCCTGAACGATAATGAGGCCTTCATCAGTAGCCCCACTTGCATCTTTGCTTGCCTCTTCTAATTCTGTAGGGGAATGCTTATCGGGGCATGGGCCCAAACTAATCCAGCTTGGGGGCCAGAGTCGACTCATGCATAGGCTCAATTGTCGCAGGACCTACTTCTTGAACCCCTGACACCACTCCAAGGTCAGAGGTCATCTCCTAACCTGAAGAAATCACCATAGTCTCGGGGCTGCTAACATGATCCTCTTGAGACTCCGAGCTAACACGAGAGGGAGTACTAACTGCCGACTCAAACACCACATATGGCTTAACACTTTTTGCACCTCTGAGAAGGTGAAACATCAGATAGATACCTAGAAGAATCTCTAGACATAGGACGCTTCCTCTTCTTCTTCCCTCCTTGAGGTGGTGTAGGCTTCCCTGATGTCTCACCATGTGAATAGTCTGTGTCAGGGGCACCATGGGGGTCGCTTCTTATAAAAGCATTTAAGTCTTGGACTAGATGCCCCTCGTAACCAGAAACCCTACGACCTTTGTCCCAATAAAAAATGGAACAAAGATTGACAAAAATGATACCCGACCTTTCCTTCAGCATGAGCATTTGCAGTGACTCTGCATCCCCTGCCATCTCCTGGGGCACCCCAAGGTGTTTCCAGTTGCGAGGATAACCTAGCTCACGGACTCGACCAAACCAAGGGGCCTTGAAGTCCTCCCCCTGCTTGGTGTCTTGAGGCCAGTTGTTCTTGATCCCCTTCCAAGGGTGTTCAACCTCCCAATATCCACTGCAATTGATGATTCTCCAACAACGCTCTTATGCCACAGTCGCTCGGCCAAACCTCCTGTACTGAGGCATGATGAACTTGTTTTCCTTTGTGTAATCTAAGCAAGTCGCCCAAGCAGTACGAACATGGACTGCTTTCCACGATTCACTGAAGGTCCCCAACTCCCTCATACCTTCCCATAATACTTCTTGAACAAGATAGGGAAAGGACACCTATGGTCGAGCCCGTGTTGACAAGCAAAGTAATGGGGGTAATACCCTTCAAGTTTTGCATTGTATGGGGTCTGATAGGCCAAGATCCCTCCCTTTACACTTAGAAGGAACATGAGCTCTCATCAGCTTGTACGAGCATTGTCCAACTCATGGCCCAACGAATCCACAAAAGCTTGGTCTGTAAAATTCCCCACAGGAAAGGGGACTCGCTGCATATGGATAGACCTGTGCATGCCCCGGGGAATGAAAAACAGCCTTCTACACTGTAATCTTCACTAGGTGAGGGAACATCTTCTCCTCCAAAGCCATATTCCTAGTATAAGTATTCAAAAAGTGAGCTGCAAGCCACTCTCACACATAGTGGATAGGGAAGGGCATCGTGAAGTCCCCAAGAAAAGCCTCGTCCCCTACTAACTTGAGATCGCATTCTTTTCCCTTGTAAGATTTTCCCCTTGACACGGCTCCCAACCCATGGTAAATACTACACAGGACTGGTTGTGCAAGGGCATACTGTCGCCCATTCAGGGTATTCCCCGTGAAAGAATCGCACTCAGTCAGTAAATGTCACACGATCATTACTAGACTGAGAGACAAGGAGTTGGTAGATCTCGAACAACTCCTTAAGGCCTACAGGAGGTACCTCACTACCTAGAGACGCCCCGCCAAATATGACGAGTTTTGAGGCACGAACTCGTCATACATCGCCCTTATTAATGATAGGCCACTAATAAAGTAAAGGTCCAATAGAGAGATCCTTGCCTTGTCATGATCAAAAAGCCATGTATTGCTAACATGATTCCATGTCTCCAACTGTGCCTTGATGGTGTTGGAGCATCAGTCAAAATACCTTGCTGAGCATTGGATTGCTTCTGCCAAGGCAATGTGTTTGAGCAAGCTAGCATAAAGTAGCGACGCATTGAGTGTTCAAGAAGTATACCCCTTCAGAAACTTATGCTTCCCCTGCACTCGGAGCCCAGTAGGGGACCATACCAGCCCCTCTATCGTAACCATCCTCTTCCCAAGAGTAAGAAGGTTTTCAATAGAGGCCACTTCTCGATGAATACAATGGAGCAGGCCAACCCCCACCTCTTCATCTAAAACATTACCATCATCGTCTTCATGAACTTTGAAATGTACTGGCTCACTGACAAAGGTGATGCTCAAAGGCCAGTGTGGCTTGCATCAAGCTCTATGAGTTAGATCGAGTTCCCCCTGACCAAACTCGCACTAGTGAAATCACTGGTCCCCAACTCCCCAGTTTTGGGAAGATTTTTAACTTCTGGAATAAGGGCGGAGTCCTGATCACCCAAGTGCTCAGCCACTTTCTTCACAACCAAGTGCAACTTGCTGACGTGCACTTTACGCTGCGGTGTACGTTTTAAAGTCATGCGCTTCTCGCTACCGAGCACGTCTTAAAAGCCGAGCGCTACTCACCACCGTGTGCATTTTAAAAGACGTGCGTGTTCTGATGTAGCATGCCTCTCACTGTCGTGCACGTTTCTTAATGTCGCACGCTTCTCACCGCTGTGTGCATTTTGATGCCTCGCACTTTTCACCGCCACTTCTCGCTGCCGTGCGCACTTTTCATCGACAAGTGCAACTTCTTGTCGTACATCTCTTACTGCCATGCGCAACACGCCATTGTCTCCTTCACACATGTCACCTTCACATGTGCGACTCTGCAATGACCATTTTTTCAGCTATCGTGCATTGTAAAGACGACACTTGGTCAGCACGTCTGTCCCCTTCACACGAGCGAATGACGACCCTTGGTTGCCTCAATCGATGGAAGTCGAACGGATTCCCTATCACCAAGAAGTTGTTACCGTCATTACTCTGGTTGCCTAAATTCCCAAAACCTCGGCACGAAGTTACTGCAAATTTCCTACCTTCACTGTGCTCAAATGCCAGTGGCCACCAAAAAACCCTGCCACACACCGGGAAAAACATTAAAATCCCCCTATTTCTCTCTCTACCACTGCTTCCGACAAGCCGTTGCACGAAAAGGCCCTGTAGTACGTTCTTCTTCCTTTTTTTGGCCAGTTCCTCTGGTCAGAAAACACTCACTGATGGACTTGTTCTTCTTTCTGACGTGTTCCTCTAGCCAAAAAATAGCCACTACCAAGCCCTTTTTCTCTGCTCGCCGTAGTTCACTCTCTCTTGACGCCAAAACCTTTGACTGTTTTTAACCAAGGTAAAAAGGTAAAAAGAGGTTTAAACCCCTTTTATACCCAAGGGTTCCCAAAACTGCCCCTCACAAAGAAGAAATGCCACCCAAGTGCAGAAGTCCAAATGGTGATGGGCCGGACCGTGTCGGGGTTGATCTGAGCTCAAACCCAAACTGAGACGTATTGCTGAGCACACTCTCCACTACCGGGCACCTCTCACTACCGTACGCGTTTTGGTGCCCGTGCACTTTTCACCGCCATGCACAACATGCAGTCTCCACTACCGCACGCCTCTCACTGCCGTGCACGTTTTGATGCCGCGCACGTTTCACCACCATGCACTTCTCACTGCCGTGCATATTTGCATGTCGTACTGCTGTGCACTTCTCACTGTCGTGCGCATTTGCATGTTGTGCACTCTCCACTGTTGCACGCTTCTCATTGGTGTGCTCGTTTTGATGTCGTGCACTTTTCACCGCCATGCGCCTCTTACTGTCAAGTGCGTCTCTAGTTGTCGAGCATGATCGTTATCGTGCGTATTCCGTTGCAGTATGCGCCACGATGATCTCTGCTCATGCTGCCGTCAAGCAGGTCATCTATGTTTTGTCGTACGCAACCTTCTACAGTCGCACCCACGCCTTTTGCATGCACTTTCACACACGCCTTCCCTAACTGGCCCATCCGTGTGCACACCAGCAAGTTTGGCCCTCATTATGTTTCCATCACCAACAGGGAATCACCCTTGGTCCCTAGTCTCCTAATGAGTCTACCTCAGACATATGGCAACCCACATCATGGTCCAGTTGCATAACCTTAAATTGTAGCGATGGTTCAGTTGCATGACCTTAAACTATAGCGATGGTCCAGTTGCATGACCTTAAACTGTAGTGATGGTCTAGTTGCATGACCTTCAACTATAGCGATGGTTCAATTGCATGACCTTAAAACTGTAACAATGGTCCAGTTGCATGACCTTAAATTGTAACAATGGTCCAGTTGCATGACCTTAATCTAAAACAATGGTCCAGTTGCATGACCTTAAATTGTAGCGATGGTCTAGTTGCATGACCTTAAACTATATTGATGGTCTAGTTGCATGACCTTAAACTGTAGCAACGGTCTAGTTGCATGACCTTAAATGGTAACAATGGTCCAATTACATGACCTTAAACTGTAGCATTGGTCCAGTTGTATGACCCTAAACTATAGTGCACGTCTTAGCCGCATGGCGTTAAACGTTTTCACACAGTGGTCCAGTTGTATGACCCTAAACTATAGTGCATATCCTGGCCACATGACGATAAACTGCTTTGCACAATGGTCCAGTTGCATGACCTTAAACAGTAGCACACGTCCTGACCGCATGATGTTAAACTGCTTTGCCCAGGTCCTGGTGGCGTGACCTTAAACACGCCTTCATAAACGTGTGCTCCTCCATTGCACACACCTTTTCTTTATGTCAGCCCGTCCGCGCATGCATTCACACACCATCTTCGCTTTATCCCCAATGAGTCTTACCCATGCTCAGGAAACGATGAGCCATTCCATCATCCATACTCGCCGTCAGTTAATGGGTCACCCATTATCCACCTCCCATACAAACACCATCCATCATCCATAGACAGTCTCATGCCATCTCCACCAAATGAGTCAATACACCACCATACTCATTCTGTGGCCTCCACAGACTCTCTACCACCACCATCATGGTCCAGTTGCATGACCTTAAATGGTAGTGCACGTTCTTACTGCATGACGTTAAAATGCTTTGCCCAGGTCCCGGAGGCATGACCTTAAACACGCCCCCACAAAAAATGGGCATGGTGTAAACCTGAAAAGGGGAATAAAAATGACGAATGGGTATGGTCATGAAACCATGAGTAAAAGCATTCCATAAATAAAAACCAGGCATGGTGGAAACCTGAAATGGGCACCGTGAGAAAAAGTGGAAAAAAGGCAAACATGGCCATCAGGCCATGGGCAAAAGAGCATATAAAAAGGAATTTGGTGAAAACCGTCTTTACAGTACCCCTTCCCCCAGTCCAAGTGAAAACCCGGAAAGGGCGCTCGGACCAATAAAAGAAGGTTGATGCAGCATTCATCTTGACAAGTAGCTTTAGCCAGCATTTCAAGAAAAATTCCTCGTTAGCAGAATACCCTGTTATTGGGACCCAAAAACAACAAAATTCACGAGGCAAGATATTGTCAAATCAGGTCAGTACTTGCCCACAACAACCAGGGTAGAGCCCTTTCAAAGATGCCTCGACAAAACCCCTCCCCGACCGGACCAGACGTTTGGGACAGGCCAACAAAAAGCCCCCTACTGGACCCGGCAGAATGGGTTCTCAGGTACCTTTCTAGTCAAAACAAACCTGGCGTAGCAGCAAACAACGTCATCAAGATGTCCAATAGGGTGTAGACTTTAAAATCATCCCTCACATGCAAGAAACTGTCATACCAGGCACCCTACAAGCCTGGATTGGCGGCCAACAATGCCACCAAGATGTCCAATAGGGTGTAGACTTCAAAATCATCCCTCACAGATAAGAAATTGTCATACCGGGTGCCCTGCAAACCTAGTGTGGCTGCCAACAACACCGCCAAGATGTCAATAGGGTGTAGACTTTAAAATCAACCCTCAAAATATCCTACCCCCCATAAAAAAAAAGCCTCTATGTCTGACAACCTTGGTCACCCCTCTGGGAAGTAGCATCGCACAACTACCCATTTAGCGGACGTGTTGATCCGATGACCAAGAAATTTCTTTTTTAAGGCTGAAGGACCAATTTTGATTATGAATGTTACCCTTCTTGCTTCTCTTGAATGTTACCCTTCTCGCTTCTCTCGTGGATTGTTGGTGCAGGGGCAAAATCGTGATTTTGCCCCATTTTCTTAAAATTTATTTAATTCACTTAATTGCCTAATTTTTTACAATTAAGTCAACTTTTGATTGTATACCGATGTTTGGGCCCCACTTCTATATAAACAAGCACGCATCTCATGTAAAAAGACTCAAGTTTCATCAATAAAAATTGTACTTTTTGCTTGAGATTTTGGCCACATCTTAAAGAGAGAGGAGAGAGAAGAATTTTGGTGGTACCCCTGGGCATAAGGTAATCTTCTTTCTCTCTTCTTTCTCCCTCCTCTTTCTCTCTCTTCTTTCTCTCTCTTCTTTCCCTCTCTTCTTTCTCTCTCTTCTTTATATCTCCTCTTTCTCTCTCTTTTTCTCTCTCCTCTTTCTCTCTTTTTCTCTCTTATCTTTCTCTCTTCTTTCTCTCTCTTATTTCTCTCTCATCTTTCTCTCTCTTATTTCTCTCTTTTCTTTCTCTCTCATCATTCTCTCTCCTCTTTCTCTCTCTTCTTTCTCTCTTATTTATCTCTCTTCTTTCTCTTTCTTCTTTTCTTTCTCTCTTCTTTCTCTCTCTTCTTTCCTTTCTCTCTCTCTTCTTTCCTTTTCTCTCTTTCTTATTTCCTTTTCTTTCTTCTCCGTTTCCTTTTCTCTCTTTCTTCTTTCCTTTTCTTTCTTCTCTGTTTCCTTTTCTCTCTTTCTTCTTTCCTTTCCTTTCTCTTCTCTTTCTTTTTCTCTATGTTTCTTTCTCGTCTCATGTTACTCTCAGTCTGTTGCACGTGGCATTGCATACTGCTGAGAGTAATGTTCTCGTCCCTCTCTATTCATTGCCCACAACAATGCAAATGTTGGGTGTGATTTTCTTCTCTCTCTCAGTCTGTTGTGCATGACAGTGCAAGTGTTGAGAGTGACGCTCTCTCCCCTGTCTGTTGTGCACTATAGTGCATACTGCCGGGCGTAACATTTGCCTCTCTCTCAATCTGTTGCACACGGTAGTGCAAGTGCCAAGCATTCTCTTCTCTCTCTGTTGCGCACGGCAGTACATACTGTCGAGCATGACATTCACCTCTCTCTCAATCTATTGCGCACGACAGTGCAAGTGCCAAGTGTGACACTCTCTTCTCTGTCTGTTGTGCAAGACAGTGCATACTATTGAGTGTGATGTTCACTTCTCTCTATGTCTGTTGCATGCGGTAGCACAAACTGCTGAGCATGATATTCTCTTCTCTCTCTATGATTATTACACACGGCAGTACACACTGTCGAACGTGATGTTCTTCACCTCTCATCTCTCTACTCTCTATCGCGCACAGTAGTAAACACTGTCGAGAGTGATTTTTCTTTCTTCCTTCCCACTTTCTGCCCTGCACGGTAGCAGACACTGCTGAGCACGATTTCCTTCCTCTCCTTTCTCCTTTGGCTTGTTTTGACCTGAGGGCTGGTTGAGCCTTGCATTGTCATGCCAGTCTTGACATCGAGTAGTTTAGCCGCCATGCCTGACTAATTACCGTGCTTGTCTAGCTGCCGCGCTAAACTAGTCACCGTGCCAGGACAGTCGTCGTGCTAGTCTTGTCATTGAGTAGTTTAGCCGTTGTGCCGGTCTAGTTACTGTGCTCGTCTAGCTACCGTGCATGACCAGCCACTATGCCAAATTAGGCGTCATGCCAGTCTTGTCATCGAGTAGTTTAGTCATTCTGCCGGTCCAGTTACCGTGCCCGTCTAGCTGCCACGCCAGACCAGTTGTCGCTCTAGTGTTGTCACTGCGCCCATCTTACCGTCGGGCCAAACGATTTCATTCTTTTTTTTTGAAGGTTCAACGAGAGCCAAGATGACCATCATCTTTTTGCTCATTATCTTTTCTTATTCTTCTATCCACAAAAATTTATGTTCTTTGCCTCTGAAGAGTTTGGTGAAATCCAAACCAACCTCCGTCCTCTGAAGGACTAGTTGAAAGACATACTAGCCTTCAAACCCTTCTTCCTTTTCTCTATCATTTCCTCTATCTCACCCCTTTCTTTCTTTCCTTACAATGGGATCTCATTAAATATCCCTCGTCAAGGAGACACTGTAAGGATGTCGATTTAACATGGACTCTTTTATGTTATTTCTTTCACTAGACACGCACATGTGTGTTCACCCTATGACATGGTGGGGTCCTCAGCCCACTTGTCTCTGCTCTAATGTGTGTGTGTGTTTTATAGGTAAGAATAAAATAGGTCAAGGGAAGCGATTTCAAACTGGCCGTAGGCCAGGGGGCATTCCAACATGATCTAAGAGGGCACCCACACGAGTTACCTTGAGCACGTCATGGACCCACATGAGGTGAGTCCCTCCTTGCGAACCCTAATTCTTGTCTCATGGTGGGTATCCCTGCCTGTGTCTTCTTCACACGGTTCTCGAGAGAGCGATTACAGGTCTCGGGTCTATCTCGAACCCAGAACCATGTCACCAGGTCAACCCGGCCTGAAGGGCGAGATTGAGGCACCTAACCAATGCTAGCATGTGACAATAGACCTAGCAAAAGTACTCCTCCTGTCATTGCTCCAATGGTGGATGGTTCGTCTAAGGCCAAGAGAGATGCCTTTAATATGGTTGAAGCCATGTGGAAAGAAGGTGAAGTTGGTGATGAAGTACTTTTAATGGCAACAACGATCTTCCAGGATTTTGCAATGACGGAGATGTTACTAAACTTGTAGGAGCGAAGGATGTAAAGGGCTTACTTGGATCGAGAGATGAAATACCTCCAATAGATCTTTGATTGTCTATGTTTTAAAATTGTTTTATGGTTTTGAGTAGGGAACTTTTTATATTTTATTATGGTATCTGAGTAGTAACCTAATATGAATTTATTTAACGTTAATCTATTTGACGAAATCGAGTTTTGTGTTACTTTATAGTTGAAGTCAATTGCTTTATAGATTGCATCTTATAAAGTTTACTTTATGGTTGAAGTCAATTGCTTTAAGGATTATATGTTATAAAGTTTGCTTTATGGTTGAAGATTTTTACTTTATATTTTCTTTATAGATGTGGATGGCTTCTTTTTTATAATGGTTTGATTATAGATGATAAGCATTGTTAGCTTTGTCATTTGTAGTTATGGATCCCTGCCGGCGTCGGTTGTTGGTAATATTAGGTGTTACATATACAATGTGTTGCATTGCATATTAGTATATCACTACCCAAATAAGAAGGGGAGGTGTTCATACTTCGATTTTTATCGAAGCCAATTATATCCAATGCTTGTTGATAGGGAAGCCTCGTAAGTGTTCTGACAAGTTACGAATGGAGATAAATGCTTTTATCGGTCTATGTAATTTTTAAAGGAGATGACAAACATTACAAATACAAGATATTTGGTAATTGATGAACAAGTAGTCATATTTTTAAGCACCGTCACACACGATCAGTGGAATAGGCTGGTCCAAGAGTGGTTCCAACATTTAAGGAAAACCATAAATTACTTCTTCATTAGAGTTTCAAAAGTGATTAAACACCTGCCCACATTACTGATGATATCCATATTTCAAGGTATATAATTTTCAAGGAATCCACATTGTCGTTCTCACATCCTAGTGAAAACCAATATAATGGTATTTTTTTTGTCTTAATAGGATTGTGTGGAAACTATTGATGATACTCATATCCCTGCTTGAGTTTGTAGTCGGCTACATAATCATTTCTGAAACAGAAAAGGTTTTCAAAGTCAGAATGTTAAGGTTGCGGTTGGTTTCGACATGCGCTTCCACTATATACTTGCACATTGGAAAGGATCTACATTAGATTCTAAAGTCCTATATGATGCAATTGGTAATGAAGTAGGCTTGCAGTGCCTAATGGTAATTCCATTACATTATTTTTTGCTGCTTCGGTTTGTAATATTTGGCCATATAATATACTCATTGCACAAAAATTGAACAGGAAAATACTACCTCGTAGATGGTGGCTACCCTACTATGTGTGGTTTCCTAGGACCATATCAAAGAGTGTGTTACCATCTAAACAAAATTACTTCTGGCCCACGAGCTCCTTAGGATCACAAGGAGTTATTCAACAAGCGGTATTAAATTCTTAGAAATGTGGTGGAGAGGATATTTGGGCTATGGAATGCCAGATTTCCTCTATTCAAGAATCAAATGCCGTATCCTTTACGAACACAGGTTGATGTAGTTGTTACATGTGCAATATTGCACAACTACATCATGAAGACATGAGGAGCTGATAGCAATAGAGAGCTATGTTTCCAAAGGAGGGTTGAGAGTCAACTGGTAGTTAAAGGAGATGACGGTTTATCGCAATTGTCTCAGAGGCAAGCTGATCATGATGATGGCGTCAGTCTGAGAGACGCCGTGGCGATGCAGTTGTGGGAGGCCTACCTAAATCGCTATAATTTTTTTAACACATTTTTATGTTGAAACAGTTTCTTGCAACTGTTTTTGTCGCATTTCTTAAGTAGTTGAACAATTCGGGTTTTGTAATAAGTTCTATGACATTTTGTGAGCATTAGGTGTGCTTTATTGTGACCTTTCTAGATTGAAACTTGGATGGTGCTTTTAAAGGAGTAAAGGTTGTCATTTCTAAGTGTTGAATCCTGACTATTCACTTTAATTATCTCATGCCATGTAGGATTCCATTACTCTAGAATTAATTGACAATTGTATTCTTCTATTGCAAAGACATCAAATGAGATGTTTAGTTGTTTACAGCCAACACCAAAGGACAATAAAGCAGCATTGGTGATCCACAGTAAAGTAGATAAGGTATTGCCAATTCTTGTTTTGACTCTATATACTAGTTTGTGTCTTGCTATATGGGCTATCAAATAACACTGAAATATTACATACTAATGATGATATAAGGACCTTCTCGTAGAGCGAGGGAACTACTAGTTTTCTTAGAAAGAAAATATTTATCTAAGCACTTTTATTCATTATATATAATAGGAGCTAATGAAAAGGTCACTAACATAATTGTAAATTGCTTCATAATTTTCTCATGGAATAATAACTCAAGTTTCATCAAAGATCAAATGCCCAACACAAATCAAGTTCATTAACTCAATTTTTAAGTCTGAATCACTTGTGATAAAACTGGTCTCTTTGTGGTTGATGATTACATCTCTTATGATGCTTTGTTTTGGAGTTTATATTCTAATTTGATTGTTATTTATTTGTGATTGCAACAGGTATGTCAGTAGCATCAACAAATACTAGGGGTTTCCCACCCCATTTATGTCCTCACTGTGGTGTTGATTGTGCTATATATACGTGAAGTATCAGAGACAACCCAAATATACTATTCAATCGATGTATACAAACTAAATGTGCTCGGTGTCGGGATGATAATTATAAATTCTTCTAATGGTGTAATCAGTATATAACAGATGTCAACTTTATGAAAAATTTGAGATGCCGACATGCACCACAATGGAGTTGCCCACAAGTATCACAGGAACACAACAAAAAAGCAAAAAAAAATGAATCAATAGCAATGCAACCAGCCATCATTGTTGACCTGAGCCACTTACGACATATTTTGTATTTCCTATGCATAATTAATGTTCTTCTTCTTGTGTTTGTCTATTTTATATTCATGCAATATCTCGTGAACCTGTAAAAGAAGAATGCATGAAACATCCACAAATTTTAATATGGACCTTATTTTGTTCTAATTATAACTTGTTATACATTTAACATGAGCATTATTTTTATAGCCACAAATTTGTAATCCTCGTCAGTTTCAACTAAAATTCATGTTTGTACTATGAGATATCTTAACAGCACCCTATCTTTTAGAATGATTATGATTTGGAATATAATCAAACTTGTGATGGTGTTGAAGTCCATTAAGCATATACTTATATGTGTGGAAATCTTTCTGTATGAATGCATGCTTTTATAGGTTTGTCTCTTTAAATGATGCACCACCATTGCTTTCCTTGCTGTATTTCTCAAGAATGATTTGTGATCCATACTGTTGTGTGGAATGTATGCCATTAAGTGGTGTTCGAGCTATTATAAATTATTGTTGTATGGGATGGTTTCTTATTCTTTGTATATGGATGCATGAGTGGTGAATGTATGCCACTAAGTGGTGCTCATTCTATTACATTTTCAATTATGTATGTTAAAGTTATTACAGGTTATTACTGAATGGGTTGGTTTCTTGTATAGGTATATATGGATGCATGAATTGTGAATTTTGGTTGACATGCATCAGCTTAATAGCAGTTGACCTATTAAAAACAGAATGAGGCTTTATTATAACTCCAAAAGATTACCATAACAATATGAGCCAATGGAACCTTGTAGAGGAGGCCCAATTCATTGACCTCTTGTTGAAAGAGGTCAACAAAAGGAGGCGTGGGGGGGGGGTGGGGCCTTCAAGAAAGTCACATGGAACCGAATGAAACAATACATGGTAAGCAATTATGGGAACTTTTATGACTTGGAACATATGAAGAGTAAGTTCAAGCAATATGGTTTAACGTACATGGAAGTAAAAAAATTTATCAAACAATCAGGTTTTGGCTGGGATGAAGCTAATCGAATGGTGACTGTCGAATAAGCCATATAGGCTCAGTGTACAGAAGTGAGTTGAAACACGTCTGTTGTCTATTTCTTTGTAGTTTTGAAAGTTTCAGTGCAATGTTCACACAAATTCAATACATACGTGTATTCTATTTACAGGAGTTTACTTTTGTGAGAAAAATACAGAGGCAAGTCTTTCCTATATACTTCAATGAATTGGAGAAGATATCCAAAACGAACGGTTCAGATTGAAGGAAGGGGGAAGAAATAGTTGTTGATGTCTTCTTAAAGGCATCTCAATACTGTCTTCTTAGGTATCCAGTATTTGATTTCATTAAAGTTCTAATTGTTGTCTTTTTTTCTTTTAATGTTAGGAACATTATGGGACAAGCAGCAATGCTGGTTTATTATTAAAATATATTTATTTTTGAGGTTAGGATATGGATGCATGAGTGGTGAATGTATGTCACTAAGTTGTATTCAAGCTATTATATGTAAATGTTGAATGGGCTGGTTTCTTACTGGTTGTCTATGGATGCATGAATTGTGCATATGTGTTTGTATGTTGTTCTCAATCCATTATAGATTACTGAATGAGATTTTTTTTATTGGTTCGAATATGGACGTATGAGTGGTTAATGCATGTCAAGTAAGTTGTTTGCAAATTATTGGGTGACGTATCAAAGTAATTTCATGGTGGTTAGTTCTTATACTACTATTTTACAAATTATTAGGCTTCTGCGGAAATTTGTCGAACTATTAGGCAAACAATAGCATAGTCCAATAGAATACGGGAAACCGTATTCCTAATTTCCATGACCGCCGAAAGATATGAGTGTTCATGAATGTGTGTGTGTGACAGAGCAAGAGAGAGAGAGAGAGAGAGAGAGAGAGAGAGAGAGAGAGAGAGAGTTTGTATTAGGTTTAAGAAGAAAGGCATCGACTACCTACTTATGAGATTTAAACAAATATTCCACTTCATAATTGTAAAAAGACTCAACAAATTGTATACCCACAATAGTCAAGAAAATATATTGCTTTGTATTTTAAGTCAGTGGATTAGGAAACTAATGACTTGGTACACAATACTTAATTGAGGTGGTGCTTGACATTGTTTAGAGATTGCTTAAATTTTGAGGTGCAATGAAGTTTATCATGCAGCATATGCTTCAATTGTTGTACAAATATATATCTTTATCTAAGACACTTCTCTCGGTCATCATCTAAATACTTCTCTCTCACTCTCTCTCTCTCTCTCTCAATCCAAAGTACTTTACTTTCAATTGATATTTTATCCCAAAAATGAAAAATCTAAAAATTAATAAAAAATAAGTAATCTATAGGTCTCAATCTTAACATTTCACATCTTGCCTATAACTTATACAGTTAATCCGACATAGATATCCAGAATTTCCTTGTCTTTCAGTATGTTATCAAACACAAGTACTTAGAACTTACTTAACATTCCAGGAGATTATCAAACACAAAAACCTATAACTTCTTTAACATTTCAGCAGATTATCAAACACAACAACCCATAACTTCTTACAATAACTTCTTTCTTCATAGCAAAGAAGAAATTCCAATTTTCAAGTAATATTTACCTTCCAGTTATCAAACATGCCTTTGAGATAGTTTCTATCTCTATAATTTTCAGGTATTTTCTCTTTATAAAACTTAAAATAGGATAGTTTATCTCTCTAAAAGTTTTGTGATACTTTCTCTTACAAAAACTTAAAATTTGAGATGGTTTATCTCTCTAAAATTCTTAGAGTTATTGTCTTGCTCGAAATGTTTTAAAGTATTTTCTCTCTCTAAAACTAAAAATTTGAAATAGCGTCTCTCTAAAGATTTTGAAATAGGTTCTCTCTCTAGTAATTTTTAGGTACTTCTCTCTCTAAAATTTGATATAGTTTCTCTGTAAAATTTGACGATATTTTTTCTCCTTGAAACTTCAAATTTGAAATATTTTCTCCCCCTAAAAATTTTGAGATAGTTTATCTCTCTCAAAATTTTCAAGCACTTTCTCTCCATAAAATTAAAATTTGAGATAATTTCCCTCTATAAGAGTTTTCGGTTACTTTCTCTTTATAAAACATAAAATTTAAGATATTTTATCTCTCTAAGAAATTTGAGATAGTTCCTCTCTAAAACATTCAGGTACTTTCTCTCTCTAAAACTTAAAATTTGATATGGTTTCTCTCGTTAAAAATTTTGAGATAGTTTCTTGCTAACACTTTGTTAGTGATTTCTCTCTCTAAAATTTGATATAGTATCTCTCTTTAAAATGTTAAGATAGTTTCTCTTTCTAAAACTTAAAATTTGAAATATTTTCTCTCTATAAAAATTGAGATAATTTCTCTATCTAAAAATGTTAGATAGTTTCCCTCTCTTTAAAACAGTAAAATTTAGATAGTTTCTCTCTCTTTATTTCGTTGGGGTATTTTTTGTTAAATTAATTATAAAGTGGGCATCTCCATAATGGGAATATCTGACTGGAAATAAATTTCAAAGGATAAAGAGACATACATATTTCTTTATTTTTGACCTGAAATGAAGAATGCAATTACGGGCAGAAATACTTTTCAGTCTCAAAATTACGATCCAAACACCTGAAATGTACCATCTCCATTGAAAAACATTTCTAGAAATGTATTTCCAAGTACCCAAACGATCCCTTAGTGTCCAAAGATTTGGAATAAGATAATTCATAAAAGGTATTTTACATTGAGCAATAATTTCTAGTGAGCATGAAGGCTAGACAAGTCTTAGCGATTAGGGAATGGGAGCCACAAAAAATGGACTGCAAACATAGGGAGTGCCCAAGGGATCACAAAGATGTTATACATTTGTACGTATATTGCAAAGATGTGAACGATCTTTACGCTTAATATGACGATGCTATTCATATTGAAATGGAGTTTAGTGGGCCTCATTTGATTTAGCAATAGAATAATAATAAAAAATTTAAATTAGATAAGAAAAAAGTTCATGTATGAATTAAAGATACACTTCAAAAATCTACCAGAAAATACTTGTTTTAATGTTGAAAAACTCTCTAATCGATCATCTAGACAAGAAGATGTATGGATATGAAAATAAAAAGAGATTTTGTGTACCAAATATAATACATCTTGCATTATCTAGACCATCCATTTTCAAGATTTTCATGTGATTATAGATCTACTTGAGTTTAACCATTATTGGAGTTTAAATTTTATAATTAGGCATGAAAATAGATTTTCAACCAATCTTAACAATGTTTTACACCAAAATAACATATTATGTTAAATTTTGGAGGTGCGCTTTAACTGGATTGTTTAAGGTTGTAATCTTATAGAAATCGCACCCATTGATGTTACAATGGATTATCAAGTACTTAAGTGAGTGGGGCCCAATATCATCATAGTAATTGGCATTTTTCTTTTTTAGTTATTTTTTTTGCTGGTACGTTTTTCTCTTCTTCTATTTTTAACTTTTCCCTTATTTTTTGGGTTTTCCTAATATCTTATATAATTTTTTAGGCTGTCATACTACTTGATCTATACTCAAGCAAGTTGACTCTGACTTGCTCGGGTTACATAGCCAGGTTCGTGACTAAGGCCAAGGGACTTTAAAAAACTCGATTAAAAGTAATCAGAAATATCCTTTGTCCTCGTCTTTAAATGTGTGGTAGCATCCTCAAATCTAGTCACCACATTGTAGTTTTCATTCCTACAACAAACACCTTTAAAAATCTAACTCCTAATCTACTTTAATAAAACTGGTAGAGAGGTCTATCGTCCCCATTGAATTACCAAAAATAAATAAAAACTAAAAATTCTTTAGAGATATTTTATTATCTCCCCTTCTTCTTCTTTTTAACTCCTGGGATGATTATTGTATTGTGTGTTATCTAATAATTGCGTACAAAAATTTAAGACAATGGTTGAAACTTGATTTGAAATGGTCAAAAAGTTGTCAAGATTCATTTTAAAATGTTGTATGAGGGGCTGAGTGCCTTTGAAGGGCTTCAGCTTCATGTTTTGCACTCCTATATCACAAGTTGGAATCCGAACTGCTGAACCACCGGAAAAAGAGAAAATCCACCATATAATGTCTAGTCAGAAGCGGGTTTTAAAAATTGTCCAAAAGGTCCTATTTGCCAGGATATGACCGGCAACGGTGGGATGAGAGTGGTTTCTCGAGTCCAAACCCAATTCATGCATTTATAAATTATGATAGGTTCAATCAAAGGTGACACGCCCAGAGTGGGCAAAAAAAAAATAAAAATATTGTGCTTTGGAGTAGCAATGGGCTGGGTGGCACAGCCGGGCCCTAAAAACCTAGGGACTAGGCCACAAAATGCTGCCCGAAGATCCGAAGACTAAGCTAGAGTTAAGGCCATGACAGGGCCGAATCGGTTCAGCCTGGCCTGAATGTCTTTTCTTGCTTTTCCCTTTGATGTTTTTTTTTTTTAAAATCAGACCATGCCTAAGCCTATGCGTGATAGGGTGATGCAAATAAAAAATTGATTTTTTAATAAATTTATTTTGATATGTTTTTTGGATTTAGAAAATATGTTATTAGAACTTTGTTTTATTTAGGACTATTTTTATCTTTTTTTAATTATATAGATTTAAGGGGTAGATTTGAAAGTTTACTTCTTTTTTCTTTCGTTTTTTTAAGATGGATATGGATAGGAATTAACATGATTGGGTTGGTTAGGATATGTTAGACTTGTTTTTAAGAGATAAGGGAGAGATATAGTTTAGTTTGTTATTTTTATTTGTTATTCCTCATAGGTTTGTATTTAAAAGGAAGATGTCCTTCTTTGTGGAGAGTGATTGGATAATAAAGAAAGAGTTTAATCTTGTGAAAAGATCTTAGGTGGACTCCCTTGCAGACCCAGCGAGAGGAGTATAATCTCTCAAATTTACTTATTAATTTTTTTTTTTTTTGGATTGTATTTTTTCTCTGTATCAATGAGTATCAAAGCAAGTAAGGTCTAGCTATTGCAATGCCATTGAAAGCTAATCTTGTTATGGATGATTGCTTGAGTCAAATTTTAAAAAACTAACCAAATTAATAGAAGATGTTTGAAGTGATGCTCGTGAAATGAATCAATGGTTACAACGGTTGGAGAATACTATAATTCGAGAAGAGGGTACTCGTAACCATGAAGATCCGGCAAAAGATTTTTTGTCGAAAAGATAAATAGAGGCTCATGACTGACTATATGTGCGAATTCTGGACGTGGTGATCACATTGTAATCCAAGAACTACGATCCGAGGAGCATCCACATAATTTTGGTTTTCAGGTCGATCTTCTCAAGTTTTATGAGGAATTTGAAAAAGAAATCACGATTGACCTCGATATTTCAATGGTTTACTTCAAGATGAGCACAAAGTATTTGATGGATTGGCTTATTCCTGGTGACACTACATTATTAAGTATCTGATTAGCCTCTGAAAGTTGTAAGCTCGAGGTCAAGCTTCTCCCGATGGCAATGATGCAAATAAAAAAGTACTTTTTTTTTCTACTTTTCTATTTTTTATAGTTTTTTAAGACTTAGAAAATAGGTTACTTGAATTTTAGTTTTTTAGGTTTATTCTTGTCTTTTTTAGTAGTAGAGATTTAAGGGGTAGAATTAGAGGTTTATTTTTTATTTTTTAAAAGTTGAATATGTTTAGGGATTAACATGGTTGGATTGGTTAGCATACGTTAGACTTATTTTTAAGATATAAGGGAGAGATAGAATTTAATTTTTTTAATTTTTATTTTATTTATTAGTTAAATTTGTTTATAAGTTTGTATTTAAAGGGAACATGTCCCTGCTGGAAGACATTTTTCATCGTCATGGGTCCTCAATCAATAACGCCTAACATACAGTGGAAATTCCGACAATCCCATAATAACCCCAAAACAAGTAAAGATCTTCATAACGACTCTCAAAAATTTCCTACAATGTTTCGTCACATTCCAACATGTCTAAGGTAGTGCAGACTGAGAAACAGTTTTGGCAGAATCAACCTCTAGCACCCTGAAACGGATCCTCTAACTAAAACTATATTTTCGGTGTCTCAATTTGCTATGGGATCGCCGTTGGATCTGGCACGTTTGAAAACCCCAAGGGTTGAATTTCAGCTTAAACGGACACTCCAAGAAAACGCTATAGACGAAAGAGCGAAACCGAAGGAGCCGCACGCTATTCCCGTGTGGCCACCCTACAACTCAACTCTATTGAAGGGGCAGTCACGAATAGTGACTTTCGATGATCATATCTCATCTGTCTCGAGTCGTATTGTGCTCAAAATGGATGGAGAGTGTTTGTATCGTCGAGACGAGCATTTTAGAATGTAGCATCGCCCATGACGACACTCGAGCGCGAAGAAATGCTAGAGAGAAGTTGCTGATCCACGAAAAAAGTACAGAAAAATTAGTAGCATCGTGCTTTGCTCGAGCGGCCAAATCACATCGTTCGTGAGCCTGATCGATGTGAAACTAGTTTCATCACGTACGTAAGGTCCATGGCTATCACTAGTATGAACTTTGCGCATGATGAACAATCAGATTGCACACACGAAGCCTATGAAGTGACTGTAAATTCTTTCTTCGAAATTCCAAATTCCAGCTAAAACTCTAAAGTTGTAACACGGAATCAAGCTGTGTTTGTTGCTCCGTGATCATGACGGCATGCTCAGTGTGATTCAGTGAAGAAATCACAGAAAAACATCAAGGAACAAGTACACTATCGATTTGAAGTTTCAAGATTCATCTAAAATTCAAGTCGCATGATCATGCCCTGAAACATGACCCATGGCTCGAAGTTGGTATCAAATCGATCGTCATGTTGATCCCTACAAGAATACAATCATCTTTCGATAAATCGAGCATCAGAACAACCCCGGATCATCCATGAAAATCATGCACGTTCTAAGGCAACACAAGGACTATCTTGGAATTCCATAAATTGTTAGGAAAGGGACAAACCTATCATTTTGTACCTTATTTTCTAATTTTTTTTAATTCAGTTAAATCTTAATTTCCAGCAATTAGGTTTAATTTTGATCAATCCACCCATGTTTGGGCACATTTCTATATTTATCATGTACCATCATTGTATGCAGAGGCCTAAAAACGCTTCACAAAAGAGAATTTTTACTTAATATAATTCATTTTCCTTCTCACTGTTGGGTCACGTTTGGAAAGAGAGAGAGTAAGGAGAGAGAAACTTTTGGATCGGTACCCCTAGGCTCAAGGTAAATCTTCTCTCTCTTCTTTTCTTTCTTCTTCTCCTTCTTCGTCTGAGCCTCCCTCCGAGGCCATGCACAACAATGACACTGCCGTGCGTGCCTCTTTCTTTTTTTCTTCTTTCCCCTTCTTGTGGTTTCGCAGGTCATGCATGGCGATGGCAGCGCCATGCGAGAGCTCCTTTCCCCTTTCTGTTCGTTCATCTCTACCTCTCAGCGAGGCTTCCAGTCGGCGGTGTCATCGCCGTCTGCAGAGGTATCCTCAACGTCTCAGTGAAGAACACAGACGACAAAACTTATTGCCGCCTGCAGGGGTCTTCTCCCTGTTGCACGCCTATCACAAACGGCGATACCTATCGCCGCCTGCAAGAGGTTGCTACAACACTTATCGCCGTCCACGAGCTTCCTTTGCAAGCTCGGTGGCTATCGCCGACCGCAAATCTCTTTCGTGCGCTCGGTACCTATCGCCATCCGCGAGCTTCCTTCGTGCCCTCAGTGCCTATAGTCATCTGTACGCTTCCTTCGTGCCCTCGGTGCTTATTGTCGTCCGCACACTGCCTTCGCACGCTGGGTGCCTATTGCAGTCCACAAGTCTCTTTCGCGCGCTCGGTGTCTATCGCTGTCCGTGAGCCTCATTCGGACACTCGATACTCATCGTCATCCGCAGGTTCCCTTTTGCATCCCACGCCTATCGCCGTGTGCCTTGCAAAGAGCTATAGCTGGGTGATTCGCAATTGGCTATCGTCGTACGCTCCACGAGAGGCTATTGCTGCCCGTGCATGGGTGTGATGGCTTCTCGTGTTGCCAACGGCACTGCCCAGCATCGTCTGTAGTTCACTGCTTACCCTCTAGCCATGAGTAGTAGTGTCTAGCGCCGTACAGGGGCTACGATACTGCTACTCCAGGGGTTGTGGGTGGCAACGCCTAGCACCATCAGGACCCCATCTCTCTGTTGTCTCGCACATTCTCTTCACTCTTTTCTCCTCTCATTCAACTTTCCACTTCATCACCCTAACTTCCTACATTCTTAATCATATGAATATGCATTTCCCTAAGACAAGAGTGGGTCCTTTGGCCCACTTATCTTGAAAATTAACCATATTAGTGTTGTGCAAAAAACAAGGTGATTACAGGTCAAGGGTGGCGATTCCGAACCAGCTAAAGTAGTTGGGGGACTTTCTTCGTGATCTAAGAGGGCGCCCATGCGAGCCAGCCCCGAGGAAGTCCCAAACCCACCTTAAATTCCTCTCTCATCGGTAAGTATATCTGCCCTTGCTCTTGAGCAAGGCTCTTGAGAGAGCTATCTCAAGTCCCGGGTTCACTAGAAACCCGAGATACGTGCCGCCAGATCATCGAGATCCAGAGGGCAAGGTCAAGGCACCTTACCAGTTCCTTCTTCATGGAGAGTGATTGGAGAATAATGAAAGAGTTTGATCTCGTGAAAAAATCTTAGTGTGGACTCCCTTGCAAAGGCAAAGAGAAGTTATTATCTCTCAAACTTTTTTATTTAAGTTTTATTTTTCTAGTTGTTATGTTTTTCCTGCAACGTAGGGTTAGGGATGGGCTTTGACCAAGGCCTTTTGAGCCTAGGCTTAGGTTGACCCTATGGGGACTAGGGCTTGGCTAGGCCCAGACCTACTTATAGGGCTTCCTTAAAGCTACATTAGATTTATGAAAATTCATTAGAAGGTGCACACGAGCTTGAACCCTGTTATAGAGTCTAGAGTTATTTACATATGGACATAAAGAGAAATAGGAAAATACGAAATTGGCCAATTTTTTATGAAAATTACGCGGAAGGTCGGTCAACCCGTGTTAGGATACCATCCTTGGACCGCTGTTTATTTTTAGTTTTTTTTGTTAGTAAGGTAGTGCCCTAGCGTGAGGGGCAATGCCTAGTCCAGAAGGCAATATGAAGTTGGCATCCTCAGACCGCCTTATTTTTTAGCAAACAAATGAGCTAATGTGGTCTGATGATGCCAACCTCGGATCACCATGAAGAGCACCAGAGAAGGCGGTTCGAGAATGGGCTGCTCCAACCACGTCTGAATAGTTAACAAAGTCAGTCTTTGCAGTCCAAGGATGCAAACATCAGACTACTTTGAAGAGCACCACGAAAGGCGGTCCGATGATGTAAACATCGGACTAACTGAGCATTTCCCCAAACAATAGGGCACAACCCCACTATTGAAAGAAACCTCAAAAAAAAAGAAAAAAAAAAAAGTCCAAGGATGGTATCCTCGAACCGAGGGGCAATTTTGAGAAAAATAAAATACCTCAAGTTGACCGACCTTCCATGTCATTTTAACCCAAAATTGACTCATTTCATATTTTAGTATTTTTTGTGTCCGAATGTAATTCACTCTAGAATCTATGAGAAAGTGATTGGTTCTTCACTAGGTAAATGTCCTTAGGTACATGATGCTAGGTAGAGTTAGGTTCACAAAGGTTAAAGTCCTCGAATCTTACACCATAGGTTCAAAAATCCATACCAAAGCAATCTCAACAGTGTCTTTGATCTTTTGAAGAAGGAAATTCATGTTGGAGGTATTTGGCCATTTATGTGGTATCTATCTCATCTAATCCCGTATATGTGCATTTATGTACTTATATAAATGCGAAAGATAAGATATAGGAATGTCACTTGGACAAGGGGCAAAGACCTAGAAACGGTGAAGCAAAGCTTGATTAATTGCAATTAAGTTGGTTGGGCTTATTGGAGAACGAAAATCCTTGAGCTATGCGCTAAGAAATAAATAAATAGAAGGGGAATGCTACTACTGATTCCACACAAGCCAAGTGTAAAAGGAAAACAACTTTCTTCATGGGTATATATGACAACAAACACAAACTTTTGTACAACTTTCAACCCAATTAATTCATTGCATATTGGGGGCAATACATCAGCAAGGTTCTTATTCCTCTAAAGAGATATTATCACATAAACAAACAAACAGAGGATTGGATTTCCACTCCTTTCACTAAATTAAAGCTTAGGGGTTTCCCCACTCTACAAATTTATTATTATGCTTTTGTTTTGAGTACCCTAACGTGTTGAAATCTTAGTGGCCAAACCATGCTAAGTTTGCAAAAAGAGGGAGCAAGTATGCAGAGATGGTCACGGGAGGGGGGACCAAAGCTGGGGATTTACTTGTCAAAAAAGGAATTTTGGCTTTTTAATCTTTGGAAAGTAAGTAAGGAAGGATTGGTTAGAGAGGATTTCAAAACTCATAATCATGCTCTCTCTTTATGCAAAGAAAATATCCTTTCCCACTTTTATTGTAAGGTAAATCTTGGGGGCCTTCAATTAAATATTCCTTGGTAAAGAGAAGGGGGGAATTGAATTTGAGTTGTTCAACTCTCTCTCTCTTCCTCCAGCTAGTTTGAGTTATTCATCTCTCTCTCAATTTGAGTTGTTCATCTCTATTTTCACTCATTGGCTTGGTTTGGTGGGTTGTATAAGGGGTGGAAAAATGGGAGATATAATAAGAGAACCATTGTTTCATGAGGGCTGGATCGCATTTCTACAATATGCGGTCCAGAGATATGAAGCATCTATTTTAATGATGGATGCAAATGGGTGGTCCATCTAAAAACAATTGTAATTAACTTTTCAAATGTTTTTTTAATATAATTATTATTTCTAGTTTTTTAATTTTTTATTTTTTATATTCATGATCTCTATGTTACATATTATATATACTTTAAAAATTAAGATCAAATTATTTTAAAAAAATATATTTATTGCCAATCTCTACAGTGTCCATAGTAATAATAATATTTTTTTGTAAGAGGAGGATTTTGGTGAATAAATTTTGGGGCCTTCAAATAAATTTTCCTTGGTAAAGAAAAGAGGGGAATTTGAGTTGTTCAACTCCCTCTCTCTCTCGCTCTCTCTCAATTTGTGTTGTTCAACTCTCTTTCTCTCTCTTAATTTGAGTTTTCAACTCTCTCTCGTTTTCTCTCTTTCTTGGATTGGATTGGTGGTTTGCCTAAGAGGGGGATAAGGGAGAAATAGTAATAATAATAATAATTTTTTTTGGGAGGAGGAATCTGGTGAATAAATGTTGGGGCATTGAAAAGAGGAATATGTTAAGGCATTTGAAAGAAATCCTATCGAAAATGAGATCCCATTTAAAATATGGCCAGATGAGATGCACCACTCTCTCTCTTCCAGCTAGACTTTCTCTCTCTACTTGCCATGTACAATGACTATAAATGCACATGTGAGGGTCAGCAAGGCACTGTGGGCTCTTAGGGTTTGGAGGAGGAGAAGAGGCAGCAGAAGAGAGAGAGAGATGGTTATGTGATACGATAGTTATGATTTAGAGAGAGAGAGAGATGGTGATAGTGCACGTAAGGTATGTTGGTTGTGTATGATAGAGAAGAGGAGGTGACAGAAGAGAGTGAGCACATATGGCCTTTCTTGCACCGAGTCGATGCTTGAAGTTATGCGTGCTTACTTTCTATCTGTCACTTCGCCACCAACACCACACATCACCGATGGAGAGAAGAGAGAGAGAGAGAGGTCGTTCTTGCACTGAGAAGTTTGCACCAAGTATGGATGAATTTATGCATGCTTGCTTTGAGAGAGAGAGAGAGAGAGAGACGTATTTCTTGCAGTCTCAAATGAAAGAGAAAGAGAGAATGTTTGTATGTATCTGTCATAGTTGTTTATATATCTACTTTTTAGAGAGAGAGAGAGAGGAATTAGGTATCTTTGCGTTTATGTACGTACCTTTTGTCTCCAGAAATTGAAGCAAAAGGGAAGATATGTGCGAGCTGAGTTGCATCATATCCTTGTATTTTTACTTCGTTAAAGAATCATGATTATGACCACATTTTTAGGGTTTTCTCACTTCTCACCTATGCATATCTATTGTGAAAGCAAGCTATTCGTATTTTCATTTTGCAGGTTCTTGTAATCAAAGGATCAAAATTCATGTGCAGGTTATATGTGAATCAATCAAATCGCTGGTGCTTCAAAGCTAGAGACATATCGTTTCTGTCCCTTCCAACTTTGAGGCAGTGCACTCTCTTTCAATGGCGTCCATCATGGCCCGTCAACTTTTTGTTTATAACTGCTTGGTCTTTGTAATGTCTCTCTCTATAAAATGTACCATTTATTTTTTATATAACGAGGTTAAAATCATCATTAATGGTTAGATTTAACATCGGGTGGTTGAGGATGTGTATTTATATACACACACCTCTCTATCTATATATATTATATTATATGTGTTGGTCTATCTCTCTCTTTATATATTATATGTTGGCTTATTGACCCGTATCTCTCTCTCTCTCTTACTCTGTGTATATATTGCTCAGTGCAATGAGTCGTGAAAGTTAAGGGGTTCTTGTGGATAAAAGTGCCCTGTTTGATTTGGTAAGCTAATTTTCTCTACGGTTCTTTCTAACCCTAATAATTGTGTTATTCATAATTGTATTGCTACATTTTAATCAAACCAACATGCTTATTCAATTGCACCAAAAACACAAATAGGAATTTTTTTTGAATTTATTAGTCAAGGGGATTGAAAATAGGAATTATTATTGCATCTTAACAGAGCCAACATCCTTAACATTTTTCTATTTTGTTATTTTTACCCTTAAAAGTCCAAACTTATGAAGAGGCACTCCCTATTCGCATAAGTGCAATGAGGATTGGTTAAGAGACAAAAACCAGGTGATTGTCTTGAGTCTTCAAGAGCCATGACACCAAACAACCAATCCCCCACCCCCCCCCCCCCTCGCTGGAGGAATTTAAAAACAAAAACGAAAAACAAGAAAACGAAAACAGCTCTTGAGCTCTAAGAATATAAGTGTCTCTTGCTCACTTCAAGAGTATATATGTGTCTCTTCGTTGCTTTTTCTAAATTTCGGGCGCAAATGTGAGATAGAGATTTCTTATGGGAAGTATTATACTTCCTATTATAACTGTGAAACTTGGTTGAAATGGGTTATTTTCACTATCAAAAACTAATTATTTAAATAGAAGAGAACTTCGAGTCATAAAGATCTCTTAGACGATTGTGAAGAAAATTTCAAATGAACGATCTTTATAGAAATGGATTGGGTTTCTCATTAGTTGGAAAATTAAATTCTTTTAATCGTTTTCAGACTCAGTTATTTCTCTCTCCTGAAAACGCCATATTATAAAACCCCACAACCTTTCATACAATTACAAACCCAATGCCTCTGATGTGTACCCTCAATCCTTGGAACTTTCACAAAATTTTAGGGGGAGCCAAACAGGCCCTTAATTAGAAGATGTGATGTGTTTCATGGGTTTATTCACAAGGGATGCAAAACTGTAATTTGTTTGAAGGGATGATTAGTCTGCTAAGCTTAATAATAATCCTAAAATTCGTGTTAAAAAGTAGGATTAAGGATTGTAGGTGCATGAAATGAGTTATGCACTATGCTTGTCCAAGATGATATGAAAATTAACAAAAAAGATTGTGTTTGGATGTGTGTGTAAGTCACAGAGCATAGAGAGCTTCATCGAGACGCTTTGCAGTTCTATGGCCCCCTTTTTAACCGTTTTTTATAGATATGCTCACCCACTTCAAGTGTACTCATTCAGTATGGTTCTTCTGGGCTTACTTGCACCCTTTACTGCACATAGCAACAAGGACCTGCTGTCATGCAAGAGAGCTATCTAGGTCATTGGTTATATAACCAATAATGAGGTTATATCAAACCGGGCCAGGTCTATTTAATGGCCTAAACATGTAGAAGCATATCCTCCCTCACTTCGTAGTCTTAGTGCAAATTTCTATGGGCTGTTTACTGTTACTTTTTTTTTTTTTTGCCACAATTACCTATAGGAATATGAAAAGGAAAGTTCACAAGAAACTTGTTTCTTTTAAGGGTTTGTCTAGGGTTAACAATCCATCAAAATATAAAGGTTAACCTTAGAGTGAGTTATGATGGATTTATTTTTTGAAAAGTTATTTTTTGTTAAATAAAAAATTACTTTAATAGGAAACTTAATTATTAAGTAAATGTAAATTAGAAAGTTTTAAAAAAATACAATGATATTTTGAAAGTTAGTGTCGTGAAATTTTATTTATGGAGTACCCTTATTATTTAATAAGAGCTTCAATTTTACCTTTTATAAAATTACAAAAGTAACATTTATTTTTTTATGATATTTACACAAGCACCCTTGCTAGATTAATAAGACATTATAAAAAATAATGATTTTAAAAATAACACATCATATTTAATAAATCTATCTATCACAACTTACTCTAATATTAACTTTTGTAATTTGAAGGATTGTGAATTATAGATTATCCATTTTTTTTAAAGATCTTTTCATTATTGGCATCATTAACTCTAGCGTCATCTTTTCAACAATCCTACAGTCATCTTTTCAAGTCTTCAACTGGAATTAGCTTACTTTTTGTCCACTTGCAATAGGCGCCCTATTTTTGGCTAAGAGAAATCCGGGAACTCAAAATCCTAAAGCTCAAAGAACCTAGAACTTGTTTGTTTCCCTTGACCAACCGACCCCTAAAACTAAGCTTTTAGCCCACCAAAATAACTTAAACCCATCTAAATGTATTTTAGAGACCATACTAAGCTAAATAGACCAAAGTGCAGCATACACGATACACCACTAACCATAGCCACATCTTAAAAACCCAATGAAAGTAATATCATTAGCAATACCTCAATTAATTAGCCTTGAACCTACTTTAGCAACTACTAACTCAACAGGGTTAAAACCTTCTAATCTAGAGTAAATCCTATGAAAAACATTACAAATTAAGTTAGAAATCAATAAAATGAAAGATAGTAAGTGGACTTGACCTATTAAATCGTGTCAGATATCACATTGTTCGAAGAACCCTAGATGCTGTCAGAGTAAAGGATCGTCTACAAAGGCGTTCTAGTGCATTGTAGATTCTTAACCGTGGTTTAGATTAAAAAATACAAATAAAAATATAGTAAAATAAGGGCTATTGACACATAGAATAAAGCCAAAAAGAGGTAAGAAGATATTCTTCGAACCGCCATATATTTGGTTCCTTCTCCTACATTTATTCTAGATGCTCGCCAAATCTGAAAAAAACCAGAGTAACAAATAACTTTTGAAATCTCCAACTTCACCATTCAGGATTTTTTTGACCAACTATTGGCCAAACCATGTGGGCACCGGGTACAATGTAAAAATGGGAGGGAGGGGCCAAAAGTTACTCGAGAGAATTGTAATCTTCTTGAAACTTGAAGTGAAGATAGTATTTGGTTGTACAAATACTCATCTCTTTTTGGCGGAATAAGAACACAAGTTCATTATCTCTGAACCAACGAATTGGTCCTAAACTTAAATGTATCAACTATTGTTTCTTCTTGTGTTTCTTTTCCTAATAAGTTTAAGTATGTGTATAGAAATATTTGATTTGTTATTATTAATTGCTATTGTGATATAGTTTATTGTTACATATTAGGCTAAATCAACCTTAGAATACCTTCTGGTTCAAATCTTCCTGCACTATTAGGCTCCTAATCATCATTAGACTCACCTAATTAACATAAAATCATAATTTTGACCCATGAAAAATAAAAATAAATATAAAATCAATTAAAATGGTCATAATTAACCAAAGGCCCCAAGAAAACCCCATAATGACTCAAAATTGATGTCTAATAGTCATAAAGAAATGGGTAAGGGATCGGCTAGTTTATGGTGAAATAACTCGGTGCAATGTGACCACTGTAGGAAAAATCAGGTGGTACAAATTCTAACCCCCTGGTTAGATCAAATTGGCCAATGGCCGGTTGCCGGTTTTCATGAATCAGTCGGGTATTTAAAAAAATTAAAAAAATTATATAAAATCTCAAAAAGTAGGAGATTTTGTTTGTAATATATTTTTTAATGTTTTTAATCATTTTGGCAAAGATTGGACATTGTTTTGACCATTAATACATATTTTTATATTTTTCCATCTTTTTTAGAAACGTTCAAAAATACCTCTGGGCATAAATTGATTCTTTAAAATCTATTTTTTTATTAATTTTCAACTTTGTTTGGATGTGCTTTGTTTAATCATACTTTCAATATACTTTTTATATTTTATTAGATTTTTTTGTATTTGAACCAGTTGGTTTACTGGTTAGTACTGAATAACCGCTTATGGCCCATGTCCGTTAAGCGTTCGTGTTCGATTTTTCCCACCTTAAATGTGACTCATGTCATGTGTGATGCATCCTGTGTCTCAATACAAGTAGCGTCACATTGAGCTCGTCCCAGATTGAACCATTTTCTGCCTACAAGTAGGCCATCAATTTTGTCAATTTAGGGGGCAATTTTAGCGGATCTTAGGTGAAGTCCTGCTGCCCTCGACTTTCTATCTCACACGTGATTCAAAACCCTAACCCTATATCTCAGACCAGAGATCTTAGACCAAACCAAGACATACGCTACGTTGGTTCATACAACTATCTAGCTTTAAAACAACGAAAGAAACCTCGATGCACCCCGTTTGGGTCCATCAATTGATTCTTATGAGTCAATTGATACGCAAACAGAGACGGTAATTGTAATGGGATCCATTGAATTTTGATGTGTGACGATTCAAGCTCATGGATCGGTCCGTTTGGATCCGTGTGTTGATAAAGAAAACTAGGAGTTTATGGATATGAATAAGATTCAAAGTGGGTTAGGAATGATTCTAAGATACCATCCAATTCTATAAAATCCAATTCTATTCTATATAAGACTAAGATGTGGATTGTTTACAATGTGGAAGAGATACATGTATATGTGATATTAGATACTCATTAGTCATTAGTTATATATGGACTATCCGTAGAATCTAATTTTCTATTTCCCACTTCCCACAAAACCAGATTAGATAGATTATGATATAAGCTCTTGCTGTGAGTGTGGATTGAATGAATAAACATATCATATAAAGTAAATCAAATCATATGTATATAAAGGAGAAAGAGCGAAGAATTGAAAGAAAGGCTCGGTAACAAAACAAAGAAATAGAAGAACTAGAACCAAATGGGTTTCCATTTGACAGTAATATCATCATTTCAATTCAAAGTTCTTAGTTACTTTGATCATGGATCTTAGTGATGGAATAATGAGCAATAAAATAATTAATTAGTTGATTATATCATTAACCATTTCTTAATTTTGGTACGAGGAGCTTACTATGAATCCCCTGATTTCAGCTGCTGGATTGGCCGAAGGACTTGTTTCTATGGGACCCGGAGTCGGTCCAGGTATTGCTGTGGGTCAAGGCATAGAGGGTATCGCTAGACAACCAGAGGCATAGGGTAAAATCCAAGGTATTTTATTGCTTAGCCTGACTTATATGGAAGCTTTACCAATTTATGGACCGGTCGTGGCATTAGCACTTTTATTTGCGGAATCCTTTTGTTTAATCCTAAAAATACATAATATATATATTACCCTAGCCTTGCCACTTCTTTGAATTATATCAACACTTCACTCCTACAATAAATTATTCATTTTGAGACAATCCCTCTAGGGGTAAGGACATATTTGAGGAATTAACAGATCTGCTCGTTCTCTTCCTTCCCGCTCTTAGTCCAAAGGAAGCAACTTTTCGGAGTGTTGCAACGCGCGAGGTATTTCCAAAATGATATGAGACTTGGGATCTAACCTATCGTAATGAAGTATCTAAATTAAATAAAAATAAGATATGGGTGAAGTGATAGAAAACGAACTCCATTTGGTTTTGTTAGTCCTATCTAGAAGAGGAGAGTATATGAAAAATGTAACCAACACTTTCGTTTCCTTGGGCCACTTACCATATGCCAGAAGTTTCATATTTTATATCGAAATTTTTGCAACAAATCCAATAAATCTAAGTGTGGTTCTTGGTGTTTTGATTTTTTTTCGGAAACGGAGTGTGTGCGAGTTGCTTATTTCAAGAATAGATTGGATCCTACCAGCTGCACTTTACTCATTTTCATTTATATGAGAATTATATATTTTATTTCTTTACTATACTATAACTATAAAAGAAAAAAGAAAAAGAAAACTATAAAATAAAAGAAAATCGATAAAATCTCATTTTACATTTTACATAATTAATTCTAAATTTGATTCGAATTCCTTTTCTTAATTTGTATTATTTTTTAGAATTTATTTCGCTTATTTATTTTATTTATAAATTTCTATTCTATTTTAGATTGATATTCTATCATTTTATATTTATATATTATTTCTAATCTATAATTAGAATAATTCTAAAATTATAGAAATGAAATAAAATAGAATTAAAAATAAAATTTAAATTTAAATTCAATTTAAATATCTAAAATTAAAATATAGGATAGAAATTATTATATTATTCTTTATGATATTATTACAATTAGAAGAAATATTTTAATAACTAAATATTTCTATCTATACTATAGAATAGAAATTCGATTCTACTAAATTAAAAGAAATTAAAATAGTAATAATTAAATAATAAAAATCACTTATACTTATATTTAATATTAATAGTTATATACTAATATTTTAATAATTATAATAATCATATTATAAATGATGGTATGGTATAAGTTATAAAATAATAAATAAAACAAAAAAGATTTAAGGTGCATGATCTTGACGAATTACTTCTGATTAAATAAAAAAATCATATGTAGGAACTATAGAATTCATGACTCATTGGTAAATTAACTTTGATTCTCTATCAACGAATCCAATAATGTGGGACCTTTTACATCGTTAAAGCTGAAGTTTGAAGTTCGGGCGCAACGGGGTACTCTTTCTACCACTGCATTAGTAGAGATGGTTTTAAAAAGAAGAGTTGGTAATTTATTCAATATAGAACACTCATATCAATAAAATAATTGTGAACCATTCACTATAAAAAAAAATAGGGACTCCGACTTTTTTTATCCAATGCTTAATTGACAACCTATGTAGATTAAAAATTCTTTGGAAGAGCCATTCGGGGATCCTGGTCTTGTATCAGTTTCGCTATGTTAGAAGATGAAGAGAGAGGGTAGGCTCATTAGAAGATACGGGAGTATCCCATAAGTAACTAAGCGTAAGAGCCAAATGAATTGAAAGATTTATGTTTGGCTCGGAAGAGATTATATAAATTGTGCAATTGATATGGAGATAATCTACTTTCATTAAGTGATTTATTAGATAATAAAAAATAGATAATCTTGAGTACGATTCTCAATTCAGCAGAACTACGTGGGCGAGCCATTGACCAGCTTGAAAAAGCCCGAGCTCACTTACGGAAAGTGGAAATTAAAACATATGAGTTTTGAGTGAATGAATACTCAGAGATAGAACGAGAAAAAATGAATTTGATTGATGCAGCTAATGAAAATTTAGAATGATTAGAAAATTTCAAAGAGCAATGAATCAAGTCTGACAACGAGTTTTCCATCAAGCCTTGCAAGGAGCTCTAGAAACTCTGAATAGTTATTTAAACAACGAGTTACATTTATGCACCATTAGTGCTAATATTGGCATGCTCAGAACCATGAAAAATATAACTGATTAGTTTACCGCTACCATAGGCACTACTTTTTTTTCTTTTTTGATTTTCCTTGTTTTATTTCCAAAAAAGAATTAAGAGACACTAATGGTAACCATTAGATCTGATGAAATTAGTAATACTATCCGTGAACGGATTGAGCAATATAATAGAGAAGTAAAGATTGTCAATACTGACACTGTACTTCAAGTCGGCAACGACATTGCTCGTATTCGTAGTCTTGATGAAGTAATGGCAGGTGAATTAGTAGAATTTGAAAAGAGTACAATACACATTGCTCCAAATTTGGAATCCAATAATATTGGTGTTATATTAATAGGTGATAGTTTAATGATACAAGAGGGCAGTTATGTAAAAGCAACAAAAATAATTGCTCAGATACCAGTGAGTGAGGCTTATTTAAGCCGTGTTATAAATGCTCTGGCTAAACCTATTGATGGGAGAGGTGAAATTTAATCTTTCGAATCTTCGTTAATTAAATCGCCCACACCAAGTATTATTTTGAGACGTTCCACAGATGAACCTCTTGAAACATGTCTTATTGCTATCGATTCGATGATTCCTATAGGACGCGGTCAGCGAGAATTAATTATTGGGGACAGATAGACCGATAAAACAACCGTAGCTACAAATACTATTATGAATAAAAAAGGGCAAAATGTAATATGTGTTTATGTAGCTATTGGTCAAAAAGCATCTTCTGTGGCTCAGGTAGTGATTACTTTTCAGGAACAAAGAGCAACGGAATGCATTATTGTGGTAGCTGAAATGGCGGATTCACTTGCTACATTACAATACCTCGCTCCTTATACAGGAGCAGCCTTGGCTGAATATTTTATGTACCATGAACGACATACTTTAATAGTTCATGATGATCCCTCTAAACAAGCACAAACTTATCGCCAAATGTCTCTTCTATTAAGTAGATTGCCTGGTCACAAAGCTTATCCAGGAGATGTTTTTTATTTGCAATCCTGACTTTTGAAAAGAGCCACTAAATCAAGTTCTTTTTTAGGCAAAGGAAGTATGTCTGCTTTACCAATAGTTGAGACTCAATCTGGGGACGTTTCGACTTATATTCCCACTAATGTAATTTTCATTACAGATGGACAAATCGTCTTATCTGCCGATCTATTCAATGCGGGAATCTGGTCTGCTATTAATATGGGCATTTTCGTTTCCAGAGTAGGATCCACAACTGAAATTAAAGCTTTGAAACAAGTAGCTGACAAATCAAAATTGGAATTGGCTCAATTTGCACAGTTAGAAGCCTTTGCATAATTTGCTTCTGATCTTGATAAAGCTACTCAGAATCAATTGGCAAGAGGTCAACAATTCCGCGTATTTTCTCAAACAATTCCAAACAGCCCTCTCACGGTGGAAGAACAAATAGTCACTATTTATACAGGAGAGAATGAATATCTTAATCCATTAGAAATTGGGCAGGTAAAGAAATTTCTCGCTCAGTTACGTACTTATTTAAGAACAAATAAGCCTCAATTCCAAAAAATCATATCTTCTACCTGGACATTCTTCGAGGAAGCAAAAGTCATTCTGAAAAAAGCTATTCAGGAATAGATAGAATTGTTTTTATTTCAGGAACAAACATAAATCAATGAATTCATTGATTATTTCGAGGTGTCTTTTAGTACAATAGTAATTGTTGAGAAAGATTTGTATCTCTGATTTGAATCATTCAAAATTTGTTTGTAATCGAACCAAAAAAATAGATGGAAATAAATTGCGTCCAATAGGATTTGAACTTATACCAAAGGTTTAGAAGACCTCTGTGATATCCATTAAACAATGGATGCTTTGGATTCCGATTCTCTTCTTTCCCTCCCATTCATATTTTCCCGTCATCTCTTAAGATAAAAGCACAATCCAATTGATTGTATTTCATGTGAGAATCTTATGGAATAAATATGTATATGATATATCATGTATGGAGGGATATGGAGGGTGCGGGCAACGGGAGTCAAACCTGCATTGTTACCTTAGAAGGCTAGGGGTTATAGTCGACGTTAATTCATTATTTTTCACGTCTCTAATTCAAAGCCAAACTTGAAACTTTGGTTTCATTCAGCTCCTTTATGAAGATGGATAGATTATCACTACGTAAAGCAAGGAAACTAGATAAAAAGAAAAAAACATCTCTTGATAGACGAGAAAGAAAGGAGTTATAACAAATCTGAATTCTCTTTTTTATTCAATCGTAACATCTATGTCAGCTTTTCTGTCTGAATGTGTCCAAAGATACTCGCTTTCTAGATGATCCCTCTAGAAGAGAGAGGGATTTGAACAAATACTTCTAATTACTTCGTTCCCTATTTCTATTTGTAAGAATCTTGAGGAAAAGATTTTATTTCCACCCAGCCAAAACTACATGTTGATGCCTCTAGTAAACTAAAGTCATCATTGAATAGCTATTTGGCTTCAATCTCTCATTTACAAAAAAAGAAGATTTAGGTATGATTAGAAATAGATTTTTGTACCTTCATCGATGGATCCCTTACTCATACTCATCCAATTGGAAGGATGAATTCAACTAAAATTAAAAATAATTATGCTTCACAATTCCATAATCCAAGCAATTTTTTTATTTTTTTTATTTATATTTCCCTTTGGATACAAATCATGATAATGTATATTTTCTTCTCAATAGTGGCATTTACAGGAATGAATTCAATCCTATTAAGAAATAAAGTTTTTGATTGGAATTCGAATCAAACCCAGGGACCCTTAACTTTTTGTTTGAAAACAGAATGAATCAAACTTTTACAACTAAACTATAATGTGATTATTGTATAGGAATGGATCGTTTGTCGAACAAAGATGTATAGAATAAGAATAATGAAAATTTGAGTTCCGACGTGTCCTCAGGGGTATTTGATGAAAGAAGAGAAGAATGAAACCTAAGACTTCAAAAAGAAAAGATATGAAAGTATTCCTTTTTTTGTTGAAGGAGCACTTATTGAAAGCTATGATGGAACCATTGAAGCCAGAACAATAAATTAGTTGTGCAAGAATCCATAGCTCCATTTTCGTGCAACTTCCCTTTGATTTTCTTTTCTTTTATATTTTATCAAAGTAAAAAGGTGCTTTTTTATCTGATTGGGACTTGAATTGTATGTATCTTTTCTTTCATCTCCTCTCTCTTTGGATTCTTATAAATTTGGATCAATTGGAGCTATCTTCGTACTCCCATTATCTTCTTACTTCTTATCGTCATTGAAAATTTCATTTCAAATGGAATTTTCATTCCATTACATTTATACATTCATGTAATACTTATTTACTTTACTTAATACTTAATTTAATGTATATGTATTTCTTAATATGAAATTAGATATTTCAAATCTCATTTACACCTATATCCTAATACTATTAGTATACTACTCTATACTTAGAATTAGACTTCTTACTTTATAAGTAATAAGTAATTTACTTTACAATAAACAATCAATAATAATATAAAATAAGTATAAATAACTTTAAATTAGAATAATAATAAATAAGAACTGTATTTTATTTTAAAATTAAAAGAATCAAAATATTATATTAATATTTTTTATAATATTAATATTTGAATTGAAATTTCATATTTCTATAATATAAATAGAATATCAAGAAATTATATAATCTAATTTAGATTAGAAATAATTGAATTCAGAAATTCCTTTTTTATAAATTAATTAATTATAGATTTTTTTTAATATATCTATTCTTCTATTATTCCTTAATAGAATTATATATATATATATATATATATATATATATATATATGTGTGTGTGTGTGTGTGTGTGTGTGTGTA